>VYZX01027358.1:52795-127320 GCA_013401335.1 Brachypteracias leptosomus
TCTACGTTTTCCTGTTTATTCTAATTTCTCTGACTTGGACCTGGTATATGATTATTGGAATCCACAACCCCAAATATTCTGTAATAATAGATTACATCCCAGATAAGAATATCTCTAAAACTCAGAAGCATAAGTGTTTGAAAGTAAATACAGGTAATTTCTCTCTCACCTGTGTTTCACAGGCCAGTTGCACATTGAAAATGTAGTGGAATGCTTCTTCCAGTGTCTCTCCTAGTGCTACCACACCATGGTTTCTCAAGACTAATACCTAGTAAATGAAGACACTAATGTTAAATGGTAGAAACTGGCACAGTACATGAAAATTGTTTATGAAGGCTGAATACCTTGCAACTGGGCCCAAGAACTTTCTGAAGCTGAATTCTCTCTTCCTGTTCATCAAGAGATCCCTGGTAGTTGTAATAAGCAACATCTCCCAGAATCAGAGCCTCTTGAGATATTGGAAGGATGCCACATTTCATAGATGAAACCTGTTTCAAGAAAATGAAGTACTGGTAATTAGGACAAAATGATACTCATAAAAGCCACATCTCAACCACCCAAGCCTTAGCAGGATGCACTTTGTATCTTTGTTATAAGGGAGACAAACTCTCCATAGTGAAAGCTTCGAAACAATACCTATTTTCTTTCCCCTACTGTAATTTGCATTAGGGTGACAGAGCTGCTGCTACTCAATTTAGGGACAGATTCGTTATAGGAAAAGACAAATTATCCCAACTAAGTTAATTTTTGTGAATTTTATCCATGTTTAAAACTCAGCATAAGTCTACTTAATGTTTTTTCCTTCCTTCCCACATTTATAACTTCAAAAAGTTGGTATAAAAGAAGTTATCCATTCCATATTGTTTCTGTAGCCAAGAAATTCACATATATGCATTTATATATAAAATGATATGAACATATCTATCTCAAACCAATTCTTTCAAGTCTCCTTAAATTTTAACATTGTTANAATGAATGGCAGGGCAAGGGAGGAAAGGAAAGGAGTGGAAGTCTGCCATTTGCACCTCCAAATGCCTACTTGGGAGGACAGAATCACTGGAGAATTAGTAAGATCAAAGTAGTGAAGTTTCTGGGGATGAGCTTAAGAGTTATAGAACGTGAGGACACTTTCGGTGGTCTCTCCACAGTATAGATAGTATCTAGATACCTAACTGGGTAGCTGAAGTTAGACAAAACAGAAACAACTGATTCTGGACTCAAGTAACTTTTAAATACGCTACCCTCTACCATTGCCCTAAAGAACTTTTGTTTATTTGGTNGATCCCTGGTAGTTGTAATAAGCAACATCTCCCAGAATCAGAGCCTCTTGAGATATTGGAAGGATGCCACATTTCATAGATGAAACCTGTTTCAAGAAAATGAAGTACTGGTAATTAGGACAAAATGATACTCATAAAAGCCACATCTCAACCACCCAAGCCTTAGCAGGATGCACTTTGTATCTTTGTTATAAGGGAGACAAACTCTCCATAGTGAAAGCTTCGAAACAATACCTATTTTCTTTCCCCTACTGTAATTTGCATTAGGGTGACAGAGCTGCTGCTACTCAATTTAGGGACAGATTCGTTATAGGAAAAGACAAATTATCCCAACTAAGTTAATTTTTGTGAATTTTATCCATGTTTAAAACTCAGCATAAGTCTACTTAATGTTTTTTCCTTCCTTCCCACATTTATAACTTCAAAAAGTTGGTATAAAAGAAGTTATCCATTCCATATTGTTTCTGTAGCCAAGAAATTCACATATATGCATTTATATATAAAATGATATGAACATATCTATCTCAAACCAATTCTTTCAAGTCTCCTTAAATTTTAACATTGTTAGACCATTTTGAACTTACATGTTAACCATGACTTATTAATAGTGAGGCTTATCCTCACATGCTAGCTAATAACTACTAATTAAGCCACTTAAAAATGGAGTTTTGTAATGCAAATGATGATGTATACAGCACATTATATGGTCTAAGATGCTATAAATGAAGCCTGTGTAAAGTATATAGTTTGCAGCCTCCTCAACCTGAGTACAATTGTATCTGAGCATCAGTTTATTCCTATCCTTTTCACTGTGGTGGCCCAGCCCTCTTTCTCTGCTTATTCAATAGCCTCACACCTTTCTTTACCCATGTAGAACTGATGTGAAAAACAAAAATAGAACTGCTGTGATTCAGATTCACAAATGTGCTCTAAGTTAATAAGATAAACCTGTTTTCTTTTACTGTTTACACTAGAAGGAAGACTTACAGCTGCTGTTGCAGGGGTGTGTATGTGTATCACACATCTGACATCAGGGCGTGTGGAGTAGATGGCCACATGCGGACTGAATCCTGCACTGTCAATACTTAAAGTCGTACTTCCTTGGTCAACTACATCTCCTAGGATGTTTACTTTAACCTGAAAAAGTCAAACAGAAGGACAATATTCAAGTTTGTGACAACTGCCATTATCTACAAACTACCCTCCTTTCCTCACTTGGTACCAAATTCCCTCCCTCACATTTAGGGCTCAGCGCGTGAAAAAAAGTAGGAAAGCAGCCATGCGTCTGTGTGTGAAAAGACCACCCTGATGTCCAAACCCTTGATAGTTGAAGTCCAGCCATGGAAGAATTAAAGATAAGACCCTGATACAACATATATTCCTCTTTGGTCTAGCTGATCTTTCCTTGTTTCTGACTTTCAAAATTGAATTTTGTTAATATTTTCTACATTTTAAATATGAAGAGAATTCAGCCTCGAATTTCCAATAAGAAAATTAAAAGCACAGTGAATTTTCAATTTTATGAGAACTTTAAAATAATAATTCCACCATCAACAAAAAACAACAGCAGGGTCACATCAGGTCTTGTTCTCATGTTTGTATTTTTGTTCTCTGTTTGCTGATGTAATGCTGTCAATCTCAGTCTGCTACCCCTTTCAACTAGAGGTAGTTTCTTTACAGGTACATGCTGACATGAAGAACATATGGCAGGTTCTGCACCAAAAGATGCTGATTTAGCAGCCACCAGTGCCTAAAAGCCAATCTGTAACTTCACCCAGCTCCTTTGTTGGGCCTTGGGGAAAATTATTCAACCTTACTTCCCCACTTCTGAAGATAAGAGCTGATTCTACTAACACTACTCCTACAGAGTCATTTCACATGTATGACCATATTGTCAGGTTATAAAAGGTTGCTGTTACACTGAGACTATTTGATGAGCCTCATCAGGCAGGAAAACAAAACTTTGCTGCTCCACATTGAAACTGAAGACAAAGCAATAAAAAGCAAAGCTAACCCCAAAAAAGAAAAGCAGAGGACAAAGGATGCTAGTATCCAAGTAGTTAAGCAGCTTTTCATCTGGTGGGTAATGATTAAAAAACAAATAATAGTATGATTATAGTTTAGAAGTCCATTTTATCAGCCACAAAAGTCTTTTAGAAAACAGGTTGAACCTTGCTGGTTATTACAGCAGGTGAATCACATACCAAATTAGAAGCTGAAGCTTCAGAAAAGGACAGACCTCTTGGAATGATTAGAATATGGTCATGTTCTTTGCTTACTCTTACCTGCAAAGAAGGAAGAAAATGGATTACCAATCTATTTTTGTATTTGTTATTCAGGGTGAAAATGAATTTGAATGAGTAGGTAAGAATCCAAATAAAAATTTTTATTTTCTGAAGTACTTACTGTGATGTAAGCATTTGGCAAATGTGCCCACCCAAACAAGTCAGCCAATCTATATAAACTAGCTAACTTGCAACGAGTAAGTTTTTCTCCCTTAACAAATGAGGAGGTATCTATCCCAGGTAGATCATTGATGGGTGTAATCATTCCATGGCCTGAAAAACAGATAAAAAAAAAAAAAAAAGATGATGGCCAGTTGGAAAACTAAATAACTTCTAGCTATGCCATGGTGTTCCAGAAGCAGCATATTTAAATTGTTAGCACAGCAGTACCAGCAATTATTAGACAGGAACTGCACTGTTGGGATTTCTAAGGTCTTTACTGAAACTTCTGCTACTTTAAGTTAGCAGGAACCATACCCCGAATGTAAGGCTTCAACTCTTTTTTAAAGATGGGAGAGGTGAAATAAAGGTTTCCTTTGAAGTATCACTCAGATTTTGGAGCTCTCTCCTGATTCAAGATCCTATACAGGACTGCAACTGTGCTTGAAGAAATTCGCCACTAATGGAATATTTTTACACGTTACTTTGAAAATTACAGAACATATTCCTGCTGGGCTTCTGACACCAGTATAATTGATTTGAAGAGATGTCTCAGCCTTAGTACTTTAATTTAGTCCTAATGAAGAAATTAGGATTAGTGCAAGAGTTCTCAAACACTTCGACTGAAGAGATCACCTCTTAACAGAGAAATCATAGAGAATGACTTGTGACTACACAAACACCCTTTCTCCATGAATACGTGATATCCCTTTGAGAGCTACAGCCTTTGCTTACAGGGAAAGTTATGATCAGAAGAGGTAAAAGTAAGTTTGGTTTTCAACAAAAAGAGTATGCACCTTGAGATTAGTTGCACTGTCCAAGTCCTGGGGCAAATGCAGTGGAGACAATCAGACCAACAGAGATGCAGAGATGAGAATTTTAATAACCAACCAGAGAGCAGAGATGAGAATTTTGGGGGCTCCCTGTTGTTCTCTCCCACTTGTTTTGTTAAATGAACTCTGAAGCACCACTTCGGCATCAATTCTCAGAAGATGCTGAATGCTGACAGCTGCCACTGTACTTCAGGCTTGTAAGTTCCCATACGATGTCCACCCACAGAACTTAAGTCAACTTTAACATTTCAGTGTTTCACGACTTGGAAAAAAGAACTTAGGTGTTAACTGAAAGATCCTAGTGACATCTCTATGAATAGAGTGCATACTATAAGCTGTTTTTAGCTGTGGGAGCTGTTTGTGCAATGATTCATTTTGCCAGGCTATTCTCCCCCCTCTTTTTAAAAAAATTTATATGCAAGAGTAGAAAAATAAACCTTTTAAATAGTTATGAATTTCACATCTCAATTTACGCTCGTGCTAAACTGGTAATAGTAACGCAGCATAGTATTTTGTTTCCTATCTCAGTTAAACTTTTATTTGCAAATTCTAGAATAACCGATTGTGAGGACTCCAAACATTTTGGATATTATTATCCAAATCAAAGAATTTGAGAGAAAGAAGCCTTAAAGGAAAGTTAAGGCCACCATCTGTACTATTTACAGCTGAAGCAAGCTCTGACAGAACTTTTATTCAAAGAGGAGACCCCAGCATTGCCAAGCCCTGGTGACAATAAAAAAAGGAAGAGGAAAACTAGAATTACACATATAATTCACTTACTGAGTGAAGACGAGGAAAAACCTGCAAAAGAGCTTGCTGTAATGTATTCAGCAATCTGCTGTAACGCAAGCAGTCCAGTGGGGTTATTGCCCTTCTTCATCTGTTCTTGAATAAGGCATTCCAGATCTTCTCTAAAAGCCTGTAGAAACATTCGAGAATCATCAAGGAAACCTGGCTTTGATAGAAATAAGATTATTATAGGTGGGGCTGGTAGCTTTGCCTGTTTTTAATGTTACTTGAAACTTCTCCTTAGACCTTGTTTTTAGCTGCTTATAACTTCGCCAAACTTTAACCATCTGACCTAAACTAAGTATTGGCAGTTTGGGAGGTGAGAGGAAGCAGTTTGGTCACAGCGGGTTAACTATTTCCCAGAACAAGAAAAGGTAAAATATGTTTTTGTAAATGACACACACACAAAAATCTTTTTAACAATAATAAGAGTTCTCCATATTTTGGAAGAGGTACTTGAAATCTGATCAGGATGCACTGCTTTTAGCACTGGACATTCTTAAATTCTGTAATCCCTCTGAAAATCCATCAAAACTTGATAAAGTTATAAACAACTGGAAAACTGGAGCTCATCCATGCTCAAGGCGTGTCACAGACAGGCAAAAACTAGAAGGAATGTTGGGATGTCATCTCCTCTCTATTTCTGTCTTCCTCTCAAAACGAAAAACCTGTCCCTCTTCTCCTGTCTACAACCAAGAGATAAACACTTGCAGAATGTATCATGAAAAAGGTTTTCACGGTATCAAATTTTATATAATACGCACTGTGGACAAAGCCTGCTCCTTCTAGATCACAGACAAATTAACCACTATGCACAACAAATGCCTGTCCTAGGACTACTTCAGTCCTAGTATTTCTAGACTAAAGTAAATTCTGTTCCTTCAAACACTTTCCTTATAGGTTATATTTTCTAACCCTCTCATTATTTCTTGGCAGCACCTTCCAGCTTTTGCCTGAACCAGCAGTAGGCAAAGCTGCCCACAACACAAGCTGAGGTATGTTGCAAACGTTCTTGCTGGTTCCTTGCAGAAAGACATTTGGTGTCTTTTACCACACAGCTGACTCCTATTACAACTCCAGGCTATTCCCTGTATGTAATTGCTCCTTTCAGTTTGGCTTCCTTAGCAGAGTACTTGCTCTCAATTAAAAAAATAAAATAGTTCTGTATGGCAAATGTAATTTCTTCACTGAATTTTACTTCAGTCCTCCAAAACACCCACTTTGTTGGGCAAAATCCAACAATCTTATGACATAGTCTGTTCATCAACAGGTTTTGACTCTAAAAGAGAGTGCGCTACCAAACTCCTCCAAAACATCCTCAAGACTCTACTTGATATGGCTTCTCAACTGGACAGCTGAGCATCTGTAACTATGTTTTAATTTCCAAGTTTTCAGACCCATACTCTTCCTTAGACTAACTTTGTCAGGATTGTGTGTACCTTAGACTTGCCAGATTTCTGCAAGTAGAGCTTTTAAAAATTCTTGATCTGCTACATGTATCTCCCGGTGTAGCCCAGACTACACACACAACATCCCCCAAACAGCTGAACAACCTCTTGCTAGCCTGAAGATACACAGATGAAGTTAGACTTTACTCTGTAGCGGCTGCTGTAGGTAAGATCTATGCAGGGAAGGGAGCAGATGGGGAAAAGGAAAGAAGAAACAGGGAACTGAGTGAGGAAAGGAATCTAACTGGGACCTGAAGAATAGAAGTGAAGGTATGGGAGGTGCATCAGCACTGGGAACCTATAAGGGAAACTGATGGGAAGTAAATTATGGGGAAGTAATTGCCAGAAAGGCAAACAAGGATTTGGGGAAAACAGCAAATGGTTAGAGAAAACATCCCGACTTTCACCTCTCTTCTATCAGCAGACGACTCTGAAACCCACTCCCTTCAATATGATTCAGCTCTGAGGATGGCCATTCATGACTCCGTGTGTTCCAATGGCAACGCGGGTGCCACCCTTAATGACAAAATCATGAGCACTGTCCCCAGCCTGGAACTTGAGTGTGGCCACAAGCCCAGGCTGCTGGAAGTCAGACACACAGAGGACGTTTCTTTGCCCCTCTTGCACACAGATAATGGTCTTTAAGTGTACCACAGCCATCTTTGTCCCATGGCTTGTGTGGCACACGGTGGCAAATTCTCACTAGAAAACAAATTCAGTATTTTTTCCTCTTCTCATAGCACAGCATGTGGCCCTGTGCCTTTTTTTGCATGCTACTCATACTCTGTTGAAATGACAATTATTATTTATCTGACAAGATTTTCTGTGGGCAGATAATTACTGTAAATCCAAGTGCTTCATAAGCATTAATTTACTAATCCCCAAAACATGTCTTAAGGTGCAGCAAGGCCCTGTCATCATTTCCACAGTGAGGAGGTCGAGGTCTGATGCTTCCACCAATATGTGACACTCATTCTGAGAGGCCCACAGCTCCATCTGCAGAGTGCTGGATGTTAAGTAGCTTCTTACATATTCAAAGCATAACTCTCAGTGAAAATTCAAGTGCAGCACTAAGTGTTTAATGTGTTGCTGTACCTCAGGGTAACAAGAGAGATATACAGAAAAATCATAGTCTGAAAAAACAGGAAACAGATGATTCTGCATCACCCACGGCAGCCTGGCTTAAATCCTTGAGGGTGGTTAGCACCTGGATCTGAGCACATCTCACTACAACCAAAGTGTTTTTTAATGAAATTCAGATGCGCGTGATTTTTACAATCCCCTGTAGAAGACAAAGATTTTTCACATAACTAAAAGAAAGCATTTTGGTGGTCAAACAGCTCACAGTGCATTGAGAAAGGAGCCAAGGCCCAACCTTTGCATTCTATCAACCTACCTGAAAGTGCAAAGAATGCAAAACAACAACAGAGCTACTTCCTTGGCCCTTTGCACATCACAGCCTTCACAGTACAGGAGGCTTCCCCCCCACAAAGCCCCCCAAACACATAAACCAGACTTTCAAGGAGCAGCCACCCCAGCTCCAGCTTGCTTTTCTGCTATGGCTCACCATGAGGCTGTGGTTTCATGGCACTTTCTCCTTTTGTCACTGTGCTCCATTAAGATTGCAGAGACAACAACTGGCTAATATATTTAATCAAAAAACTATACTATTACTTATTTTCAAATTCTGTCTTTCCAAGATACTCAATTACTTCTCAAATATTCCTGAAAGAGCCCCACAGCAAGAAAGCTCTGCCATTTCACACCCTGCAAGGCTAAAATGCTCTTTCACTCTTGTTTACAGCATGTATATAAGGAAACTGCACATCTGTAGTCTCCTGGGGGCCATATGGAAGACAGAATCCACGGAATTCATAGAAGTATTTGCTTGGGAGGAGATGGAGAAAAAACAGTTATCTGTATTACATTAAATCACTTTTACTTCAATTCAACAAGGACTATAAAAAGGATCTGCAAAAACATTCACAGTAAACTCTTACTAGTCATATCCAGGCTTTTTTAAAAACCTGTATGAGTAATGTTACTTCTATAGCAGGAAAAAGATAGTATAATGTATTTTGGACAATTTCTATCACAAAGATTGTTTATTTCCTATTGTATTTTTTATTCTTCTGCTTTCTGATCATGCTATTTTCATTCTTCTGAGTTTGGTTTTGCTCTCTGATGCTAACAGTGCTATGCTATATACTTGCTGAGGCTACTACAAATGAGGATTTAGTGTGGTAGCGACACTTTTGTTAAACCAAACAAGCAGCTTTCCTTATAAATAATTTTGGAAATAACAGAAGATAGGTAAGAGATAAGGCAAGCAGCAAATACGGTGGTTTGGAATGAGCTGTAAAACAGAGGTGAGGATATGAGGGGCATAAATAAAGTATGTGATTTATCCACATGACAGCGCACAACGCTTCCTAGCAGACTGCAGCCTTCAGCGTGTCACGCACATGACTCAGGCACATTTCTCCATACATATTTATGAATATTTCAATATCTTTTGTTCACTGCTACAGGCCATTAAACTTGGATCTGTATGTCCTTAGATAACCATGCCACGTGTGCTAACAACCTTCCTTCATTTCTGGTGATTGCTGATGGGCTTATATGAAGGGCATCACGTTCCGGACAACAACTTACCTTCAATATTAGCCATTAAATGAATGATATTTGTGGAAGCTTTCACCATACAGAACTAATTTCCATAAAATCACAGCTGTTCAAGGCTCTGATTTTGGAAACCAACCCATTCAGCAGCAGGAATCTGCTTCTGAAAAACCAAACTGCAGGCTGGAGACCAAGCAGTTTGGTTTTGCTTTAGTTCACAAGACTGTAATATATATATCTATATCTCTATCTATGGCATTACAGGGCCCACAAGTGACCAAGTAAAAGTCATGCTTCAGAGAGACATTTTTGAAAAGACGACAAACACTCTGCCCTGGCACAAAGCAGATATTTTTCAAGTGGAAAGGTCACTAGTAATTTCAGATGTAGTATTTGACAAGAAAATGCTGACAAAGGACAAACTGTACTGTCAGATGAATGAAAAATTATGTTATTCAGCTGTCTGCTCAGCATTGCTCAAAAAAGAGAAAGTTTCAGCTCTGGGATTTAAGTAGCTCTTTGGGTACATCTGGGGTTTTTGGGTTTGTTTTAAAACACTAAAACTTTAGACATAAGATAATACAATAACTGATGACTTTTTACAGTGGGGTACAGAGTCCCAAAGTGAGAAGCACAGCACCACGTGGCTGCACATGCTGCCTGTCACAGTAGCTTTGTCAACACCACTGCACCATCTCTGGACCAGGCCAACCTGCCTGTACCTGCACCAAGGCTGCCCCACCGTAGCCAGGAATCATTTCTCATTTGCACACGCATCCTTTTGCCTTCAGCGAGCAAACCTGCCCAGCCAAGCACCAGTGTCCCCCCTTGTTTGGGCTGGAACAGCACTGCAAGCATCCTGTGGAAAGTTTGCACAGAAAACAGCCTGTGGTATAAAAACTGGGCCCATGACAGCTACTGGAGAGGTGGCAGAACAATATTTCAGACAAGATGCACAACTAGAAGGAGCTCAAGTAAAGCAAATAGCCTGACCTTGGTATGCAGCAGGCTGCAAACTCCCCTCCACTACTGCCAGCTGAGGCTGTTCCCTTCAAAACTGCAGTGAGCTGAACTACACTAAGTTATGCCAGAGGAAAATAGTTTTGCATTTACACCATGAACCAAAGCATCTCCTGTGTGGCCAAGCCTGCCAGCTGCTGACCTGACTGCCCAGAGCTGGCAGTGCCCACCTGCTCTGCTTCCATCTCACCTGCCTTCTGAAAGCCACGCCACTACCTTGCACTGAGATGTGAATTTCCCCACAACTCATCAGTAAAAATATACAGGGCAGCTCAGCCTGTCCCTAAATCCGTTTCTAGATCTTCACTGTTTCTAAGCTTTCTGTTTCTAAAGCTCCAGCCAGCAATTTTGCACCAGCTTAGACAGCCTTGCACAGCACTGCAGCCTGCAGAACAGATACAGCTTTTCTTGATAGAGTCATTAGCTGCATGATTAGGTCAAGGTCTTTCTAGTACCATAAAATTACTTCACCAGAAATATTTTCAATCATCTTCCAAACACACATCATAAACTCGAGCAGTTTAGATGCAAAAATGTCTCAACTTAGACCTGCAAGGGCTCTCAAACTCAAGAGTGAAGTTACAAGCCTCAGTTCTGACTCATTTATTTCCATTTTCTTTCAGGACAGTCCAAGTGTGAGCTGGCAGTGTAAATTGAGGGTTTTAAAAATCATAGCAAATTTGCATGTACTAGTTGAAAACTGGTATTTTTCAGTCAACATAAGCAGAAAAACTAGAATAACCAACTTGCTAAAATAACTTATTTTACATGTATATACACCTATATATAGCACAGAATAATAGAAAATTTCAGTAGTAATCTCTTCATGTTGGTAGGCAGCTCTCTGAGGATGTTAAGAAGTATACAGGCTCCTAAGTATTTTGACTTTCTAAGCTGATTCTTGTTTGTTGACCATTGATTTTTCCATGTACTCCTAGTCCACTCAAAAGAAGTAGAAATAAAATAGTAAGAAAAAAAATTTCCCTGTAAATAGAGGAAACAATAGTACACAGGTCATCTACAAATACTCCACACTATTGCAAACCTTTAAGAGGGAAAAGTATGTGCTCACATAAGGACTAATTACAGTAAGGTCCAAACAGTTAGATATGTCAGTTTACAGGAAAGCAGCTAGAAGAGGAATGTGAGGGTCCCTACATTTAACAGCAGTACTGTTAGCCTAAAAGCCACAGAAAAATACAAGAAATCCCTTCACCCATTTTCATTTTTTCCCATTTTTGATCAGAGTTTATCTTAAACCCACTTTTAAAAAGGGTCTAATTCAACTTATATACATATAATTGTGCTCACAGAGTCTTTAAGCCAAATCACCATCACAGAAGAAAAGTTTCAAAACTTAACTGGTGTTCTGTTCTGTGAACGTAGCTGCCCGTGGAGAGGAAGACCTTCACCAAGAGCTGACACGGCCTCCTAACAGGCTGTTTCAAGACTGGAGTTTAGATACAAACAACCGGTGCCCTAAAGGGTGGAGCTGGCCACAAAAAAACCGCCAGTAAGTTCGGGCTGGTGCAGAAAAGATAAGAGTCATCAAAAGTGTTTAACGCCATGAAAAAAGAAAAGGGGGGAACCTTTGTGTTAAGATAGAAATATGCTCTGTAGTAAATACGGGGAATTAGGTAAAGCTGTAATAATCTCTTCCCTTGCAGTGAAGCATGTGGGTATCTGGGCTGGTTTCAGTGCCTCGATTGTCAACAAGTCAGTCCCCAGGCAGAGCTCAGCCTGCGCTGGTTTTTCCAGCTCCTCTAACCTGGCACATGCTCACTTCTCTCTGTGAGCTAAAGCAGCGTGTTTGCTCCTGTGATAAGCAGCCTAGAGATACCCTATGATTAAAGCCAAACCCAAAGCACTGAACATTTTTGCAAAGCCCATTTTCAGCACACCCAGGTCCCAGAGTCCCAGCAATCTCCATGTTCACACAACCGCTGCTGTGAATGGGGGGGTCTGGGTCCCTTCCTTGTGTTTTCTCATGGAGTAAAGTCATCTTGAAAGATGGAATATAACCGCTGAAATTTAAGATGCTAAAAGAAATAAAATTTCAATTTTTCAGGAGCCTTACACATTTCTGTGCACAATTAACAGTTTTTTCAGTAAGAGCAGGAGTAGGGAGGGTGGGAGCACATGTGGTGCTGAGGCACCAGGACAGATGATGGGCAGAGCTCTTGCAGGACGTTCTGGATGCA
This sequence comes from Brachypteracias leptosomus, assembly GCA_013401335.1. NCBI lineage: Eukaryota > Metazoa > Chordata > Aves > Coraciiformes > Brachypteraciidae > Brachypteracias > Brachypteracias leptosomus. The sequence continues at coordinate 65,433 of VYZX01027358.1, forward strand.
CGTGCTCCTGCAGCCAGGGAGGAAAGCCATCAGTCATGGCTTTCTAGGATTTCCCAGGCACTTTTAAGAGTGCGCTAAACTGAAGGATTATGCAACAGCCAAAAATCCAACCAAACAAATAAGGACTTAAAAAGGAATACAGCAAAGCTAGTCCTTTTAATTGTTATTCATTACTTGTACTGCAATGGAAACTCCTCTTCCAGCCCTCACCCAACCAATTTGATACCTTTATTGGATAGAATTTACAAGACTGGTGAATGAAAGAAAAATGGTGGATTTTGTCATGATGCATTTTATTTTATATCTCCTTATCACTTACCTTGGGAATTAATTCAGATCAGAGTGTTATTTACAATTAATAATTTCAAAAACATACAGGACCATAGGAAAGTGATCAGGCAAAGGCGGATGTATCTGATTGTTTAATGATTTGAATAGTCTAAAGAACATGGTGCTAAAAGCACAACAAGATCTGCAGACATCCCTCAAGATGACAAGGCCCCATCCCAAGCAGTTAACAACCAGCAGGAAGACTAGAAATATGGATTCAGGAAACAAAACAAAACAAACAAAAAGCCCAGAATTGATTTGGAAACTGTTGGCATTTCTGTCTAATGAAAACCACAGTTCAACCTAAATGGGAAGCAGCAATACGGAAATAAAAGAGGAATGAAATGCAACTCATTTCTAATATAAGGGAACAGAGAAAAACTCACAATTGCAGTTGTGGTGCAGGACATGGGCATAAACTGACCATGTGCTGTCACAGCTGTAGAAATGGAAGTTAGGCAATGGGATTTCTTGGTTTCTCATAGAGATCTAGTGGATGGCCTTGACTTAAGGCAGCATTACCCTGAGCCCAAACTCCCCTTCACTTTAAACACTGAACTTGCACAGCCTCCAGGTTTGCTCTGTGCTCAGTCGAATATTGTCACTGCTCAGAGAGGATCTTTAAGGGGCATTTTGTGACGTGTCTTAAATGCCATGCCAAGATGAGCTCATCTCCCCTGAAATGCAGCCAAAATGCTGCACAGGTCATATGATGAAAGCACATGATCAAACAAGCTATTGTGATGAGAGGAGAGTCCTGACTCCCCGGCAGGAAGAGGTTAGAGAAGAATGAAGCCAGAGGAGGGAGCTTCAATGTGAGAGGCCTGCCCAGCAAGGAGGTCCCCAGGGGATGCATAAGGTTGAGAGCCCTTCCTGGTCAAAGGGTGATGCTCCTGAAGGATCTGAAAGTCTTTTGAACTTGTGGAGAAAGAGCAGTGGAAGCTGAAACGCATGAGGAACTGAAAGGGCTTTGATATTTTAAGAAAATAAACCGCCTCAAAAGGGAGTGGTGTTGTGAAAATACTGCAGTTCCACTCGATGCAAAATAAGAAAGTAAGCCAGACAATTGCAAAAGTGGGAGGGGGGGGGAATAAATGAAACCATCCATCTCTGCCCTGATGGTTTGAAAATAGCATAGCCAGAAAAAAAAATTCAAGTGTGGGTGGGTTTGCTTGTTTCTGAGGAGAAAAAAAACCTGCCTGAATGCTAAGGCAGACCTCTGAATAGATGAGTTGCTAAGCTAGACTGTTATCTCCCCACTTTCTTGGGCAAGACCAGCTGGCGTGGGAGGCAGGGGTGTGTGTGCATGTACAAGGCAGGAAGGAAGAGAAGCACAGGAGAAAAGCACATTTTTAACCTCAGCATAAAAAAAACCCTGATTTTAAAATCCAGATGGCCAGACCTGAACCAGCACCCTCATGTAATGGCAGCACCGAGGCAGAATTGCACCGAAGGCCCTGCAGAGCCATGATGGGTTGGTATCTGCTCTCTACATACAACATGTGATTAAAGCAAAGCATGATGAGATTCTGCCAAAGTGCTCAACTTAAAACCAAACAAGTTCCAAATAACTGTTTCATGTGTAAAAATGGCAAGTGCACCTTCAATGGATCTCAACAAGACACACAAAACTTCCACTGGTGAATTCAAAACAAATTAGGCATTTATATTCCAATAACCAGGCATTTTTATGTTTACATATTTCAGCTTTCAACTCATCACTTTATACAGAATTTTGACTACTCCAACTTTTTCTTGCATCAGTAAAAACAATGAAATATATCTCATATATATCACATGTATAAGAATGCATCCTCCCCCATTTCCACTCTGACCTGTACCTTTCTTCAAATACAGTGATATAAAGTGGACATAAGGTACTCATCAATGCAGTTTAAGCAGTGGTCCTCATTTCCTGCCAGATTACACACAGAGTCCCATTAACTCAAGCCTGTAGTTAGTTTTCCTGCTGGTTTGATGCCTGTTTCACATGGTCTTACTCCTCTGGACGCAGTGTGGTACTGCTGCCTGCCCACAAAAACACCCAGCACCTTCCTTGGCTGCTCCGGGAGGGCTGCAGGAGCTTCTCCCTTCTGTATGTTCATACAGCTCCTCAATGCTGAGCTGACTGTTCAGCCTTCACACACCCTAACTGTGCAAACGTTGTTGTATTTTTCTCTTCAGTGTTTTTGAAGCTTCTGGTTGCCATAGTGAGGGCACCAGAGAAATACCAGAAGGAAATGAAAGCCAGGAGGACTTGTATACCATAGCTGAAATCATGGGTTTGATGATACAGCAACTAAGTGTTTACTCTTTAAAAGAGGTAGTTACTCTGTGTAACAAGCAATATATGATTGTTTAGCATAAAAAAACTCCACAACAAAACTGTTTTTAATTTCAGACTCGAGTTGGAAAATCTGAAAAAAAGCCACCAAACTCCATCTTTGCAAATTTTGGATATATTACAGGTCAAGTATCTTAGGCCCAATGAAAAGCAATAAAATTAGACCACTGCGTAAATGTAGTGCCTCTCCTTTAAAAATAACAACACGGTACCCCAAACAACTAAACTTGCAGACATTACTGAAATAAACTTAAATGGCTTTATCTTAAAGATTGTCCAGCAGCACCTCTGGATGCTGTTCAGCTGCTCATACCCAGCTATCTTCTTTCCATATTTGTAACAGACACAGAACAACAAACATGCAGATCCCATCAGATTCTCCAGGCCATCAGGTGCTCACAGGTTACATGCAGAATTAGCGAACATGTCTGAGAAGTCATTGGTAATGTCAGGACACTCTCTGTGGGCAGCGGTCATAAAACTCCTGTCATTTAAGCCTTATTATGAACAGACTCTAAGACATTAGCAAACATCAGAGGTAATGGAAATAGCTTTTCAGTAGCTTCTAAATTATTTAATTTAGGAAAGGGAAATTGCACATCAGAGAGGAGTAGTCTGACTGCACACCAATATGTGCATCAAACAGCACATCAGAGAGATGCAGCATTTGATGTCTGGAGATGTCTGGTCAGGGCTGTAGCCCCTACAATAACATGCACTGCACAAAATACACTGTGGTTCCTGAAATATATTCTCCAATTTATTTTATTGCTAAAGGATTTAGATTTTCCTACTTGAAAGAAAGAAAAAAGCTTGTTAATAAAACAGATTAAATCAGTACCTAAACCTCCTAGTATATGACAGTGATTAACCCTTTAGTTTTACATCAAAATGCTTTGTTCAGAGGAAGTGGCACATTCAAACAAGCTCATCTCAAGTCCATACATGCTTGCATATTTTTAAGAAAAGTTTTATCCTTGCTACATACACTTCACATTTACTAATACTTGCCAGAAGATGAGTCAATGACTGTTTCTCTGATCTGAATGCATATCTAAGGCTAGTTGAAGATTTACCAGCAAGCAAGCTCTTTAAAATGTGTCTGATAACCTCTGTTCTTCCAAACACCTTCAAACTATTTCCTCCTTGTTGACTGGAATAAACCAGAGAAGCAACAAAGCTCTATGCAAACTTAAAATGCAATGTAATTCTGCACAATACTCACTAATTCAATCCTGAGCCTGTGTTACAGAGGCTGGTAACAGGAAAAATTATTTCTAGCCCTTTTGTAACAAATATTAACGTTCAGGAGGAGACAAGGTAATCATTTGCTGTTCTGGCTCTCCAGAACACTATGGCACATTACAGCTGGAACCTGGAAGAAATAATGCAGTTTCTATCCCTAAATCAGTTATGAAATTTGCTTGATGGACATTCAGTCAGAGATAGTGTATTGAAAATGCTTTTATTTCCTCACATGAGGAATCACAGCAGGGTTCCTCTAAATTTTCTATAGAAGACAAGAAAAGAGACAATACAAAGAAATACTGGAGGGGAACTGGTAGTTCAGACACCCCTTCTTCACACCTGATCACACACTCAAGCTCCCATGTTCTTGTTTCTCCCTTGCAGATGCCAATAGCTGAGCAGGCACCAGGCCACTGGCTTATTTGGACAACTGTTCCCTTAAACAACAAAAACTTGCAGCTCCAAACAGACACTTTCCAAAAAGTGCTGGGCTCAGCATCTCTTGCAGTAGGACACTAATAGCAGCTTGGCAGCTCTTTGCCCTCCAACCTTCTGTTAAAACAGTTATTTAGACTCAGGAGTTGCTCCTCTTCATCCTCCTTCTTAAAATCTGCACACTGACACTGCATTTATTAAAAAATCCACAGATACCATGGCAAAGGGACATTTATTATGTTTGGCAGACTTGGCAAAAGGTCTCCCAGAATGTTAAAAAAATAGTTAAGATCATTGGATTCAATACTGCTATGGAAAGGACAAAAAAAAAATAAAAAAATCACACACATACAAACTCAAAGTCTCTGTAACTTATTTTTGTCTGCTTGGAAAAAGATCCAGTCTCTGCTCTGAGTCCTGGCTACTCATAACGTGAATATTTTAACAGGAAGGAGCAGACTCCAACAACATTTTACAATTGAGTGTTTAACATAAAATTATCGTGATTAAAGCATTATGCAATATCTCCTTAGAGTATTTTCTTTATAAAAGAGCTTGGCTGCAAAACCAAGCCTGCACAAATTGACTTGAAAGTAATAAATTCCTTAGTCAACAGGTTCACATTATACTCTGAGCAACACACAGATCCAAGAGGCACTCCACGACAACACTTTAGCAAACAATCCTGTTATTCATGGATGACTATAATAGGGTGATTACTAACAGCTGTTTGCAATCTCATTACATATGGAAAAGCTTCAAAAAAATTACAGAAGAAGCACCCCAACTTGCAGAGAAACTGAAGAGAGAAGGATCTGTCAAGCTGCTTAACCCCTTCCCAGTCCCGTTATCCTCACCACTCACATGGCACCCCAACACCCCCAAAGGCTCACCCCCACACACTCCTTACTCCCTATAGCTTCAAAATACTTGAGGCAACAGTAAAACTTTCCAATGTATTCATCAGGTTAAGCTCAAAGAATGCATGCATTAAAATACAGTTTAGAACTAATATGAGAGTCCTTCAATAGATTTGGTAGATTTGTACATAGCCTACACAAGCAAGAACTTAGCCAGTAAACGAGGGCTAATATGGCCAAGTATGGGTATGATCATCCCCCAAGGACAAGAAAAGAACATATAGTCTAGCTTTTAAATAAACTTAACCCAATTAAAGATGTTAATTAAAGCATTCCTGATGCAAATGATACGTTAATATTCAAACCCAGAAAGCAGAACACCACGTAATGCCCTAATTTGTTCCTGTGTGACCGGTGACTCCTCCACTCTCTCTCCTGCCCCTAAGTTTTAATTAAGTACCCTGCAGCCAGCCAGCTCTTTTTGTAATGCTGCAATGAAGCATAAGAATACAAAAGCATCAGGAGAAAAACCAACACAATAAAGGCTGCTTGTTCACAGACAAAAAACTATGCAAACAAAATGCTGGATAAACTGTTTAGTGACTCTTAGAAGATAGTCCAGAGTTATTCTAGCTAGCTGTGACGTAGGTTTCTTTTTTAAGTCTCAAAAAGTTAATCAGGAATCTCAAAAAACAACACTCTTTCATTCTCATCCCCCCTTAATCCCACTCACAGGGCTCTGCAGTATCTGAGTGACCCTCTTCCTTTGCTCCATCATGTTGAAGTCCTGTCGCAGGTCAGGAGACATGTTTCTCTCCCGAATATACTCTGGGTCATTCTCGTTGATGCGATCGAAGTACCGCTCTTTGTGAGGCATCGTGGCGGGGGGAGGAGTAGTGATCACCACCTGACTGGCATCAGCACTCATGCTTCAACTCTGCGGATGGGAGGCTTCACTTGAAATAAGACAGAAAGAAAGAAGAATGACTAACCATTTAAAAGAGAGCACTGAAGACAGCTTCCAAGTTTGGACACATAATGTTCTTTTGCATCTCTGCAGAACAACATGTAAAATGAAAGGACAACAAGTGAATGAGTATCATCAGAAAACTAAAGAAAAATTATAGAAAAATCTTTAAAAACCTTTAATGAGTTCTCTGACAGCACATAACCATCTCTATGCAAGTTCAAATTAAAAAAAACAGCATAACTAAAAATTATGACTCAAAATGGCCATAATATATTTTACAACAAACTTTCCCATTTCATTGTACGTTGAACTCATCACCCCACCTCTCCCCCGCCCCAAGGCTTTCAGCTCTCCTTCCTGACATGTTCAACCAAACATAGAAGATAGAGCCTCTGTTTAGCATCTTCTCAGAGCTCATCTCCCAACTTGAAGGAAGATGTTCCTCAATTACAGCATTTCTGAAGCATCTCATAACCCCAGCTTACAGACAAGGCATCAGGCTTCTCAAAGACTGCCAGGGGATCTTCACAAAGCACCAGCTGGTACTTGCACTTTCAGGAGATGCTTAGAGACTTTGAGGGAACTGAAGAATGTGGAGTTGTGCAGGATTGAGGCTGCATCCACAGCAAATACCTGAGTTTTAAGCTTTTCTTCTCTTGTGTGCAGTTGTATGCAAAGGTTCTCACTGAAGCTCATTACATTAGAGGGAAAAAAAAAAAAAACAACCCACCCAACAAAAAACTTTCATGTCTTAGTAGAAAGCTATGCTTAAAACCTCATTAAAAAAACCTGATAAGCATTTGTAAACACAGAGAGGGATCAAAAGCAAAAATGCAGACACTTGAATTTTCATACAAGGAATCAGGCTCAGAAGCACACTCAGGAACACCATTCCTCAAATGGGTACTGAAGAGGGACGTTTTCTCAGGTTTGAGGAACAAAGAGAAGCAAGATTTGTAGGAAGAGATAGCTTATTATGAAAATAGACTTTAACATGCAAATGTCTACATTCAATAACATATTTAATATAAAAATATTTGCATGCAAATGTATTTGGTATGGAAATAATTCACATCTTCAGAGGAAAAAAAGCCAAACACGAAGGAATAAGTGTTGTCAGGCAGTATTAAACAGCATGGTTTGACGTTATCAAGTATTGGGGTTTAAAGTGTCCTTGCTCTGTGGCGGAGTTCACCCATCCCTCGTTTTGGTCAGCACAACTACTGTTTGGGGTATTCTGTGAGCAGTGAATCACTGTGGAGCATCTGAACAACTCCACCTATAACCTCATGTATCTTCCAGATGAAACATGTGGAAGCCATGTTAAAACCAGCCTCAGCAGCCCCAGCCCTCCTCCTGCCTGTGACAAGCCCTGTTGGTCCTTGTGCTGCACTCTGCTGCGCAGCCACACCACAAACCAGGCTGGCAGTAGCATACAAATTGGTTTTCAGCCAGTTTCCCACACTGACGCCCAAACAGCTTTGCTGGCACGCTGCAAGGAACAGCACAAGGATGAAATCCTGAGGCACTGCAGACCTGCTACCAAATATGAAATCCCAGATGGAAGACAAAACTGATATCACCTGGATAGCTGGAAAAGCATTAGCAGATCAGGTACAAGAAAATCGTATCTATTATTTTCTCATATATTACATATAATGATAAGATTTGGGATTGAAATAAAATACAACATCTTTCTAAAAGAGTCACTACAAGTTGTAATCGGTTTTGTTCTTTATACCTTTTTCTTTTTTTGAAGGAAGAAAACATGATCTGGGATGCAACGTTATCCAGCTGCATGCACAGAACTTCCAGGAGATATCTGGCATGACGGATGAACGTCTAGGAACATACCAAGCTCCATGAGCTCTGATGGCTTTGTTACGCAGGCTGCAGAAACACGCCGGTGAGGTTTGCATTTGCTGCTCAGTGCAGTATGAGTTCATTCAGCATTTGCTGACTGGGAAGCCTGCTCTGTGTGATTGATCTGGGGATGCTGTGGGGAAGACATGGAGCTTACTTCAAGGAAGTGAGGGTTTGGGAAAAATCTAGTAGAAGTATAAAAGGAGCTTAAGTTTTTCTAAAGAATGAACTATTGTTTTCTCCAGCTGAGAGCATGGAAGGAGAAGGATAAACCTCTTGGGACAGCATGTAGGGATATGATCACAGCTCAGTTTCCCCCTGTTCATGTTAGAAGAGGTACCCTTATAATCTCCCTTTCCCTCTCCCCCTACCCTGAAAATTAGCAAGGTTTAAAAGGCAAAAGAAAAAAAAGCATCATGAGAAGGCACAAGACCATGAGCTCACTCTCCAAATGCCACAAGGTATGAAGAGCTTGAGACCACACCTCTCAACTGATGCTATTTTCCATCTATACCTCTACACCTGAGCCAGGACAGACACCTTCCAACACTTGCTGGTAACTGAAAGCTGTCTAGAAATGCAGATGGCAAGAACTCTGTGTGAATTGGCAACCAGCTGTGACTCCTGCTCTTCAGTTACTTCTTCCCAGGAGTTGCCTTATCCAACTGTTTTTCCTGAAGTGCTCCTGGATCTTGTTAACTGAGTGGCAAACTTGCTCAGCTGCTCATCCACTCAGCTGGACCAACTACATGCGTGTCTGAACTTCAAAAAACTTTTATTGTTATTATTATAGGTTTACAGGACATAATTAGTTCAAGTCCGTTACTTTACAATTCATTCTTACAGTGACAGAAAAGCCCATTCATCTGTAAAAAGACACAAATGTGGCTGGCAATACTGAAAATCCACAAAAGAGATTTTTCTAATTGCTTTGGACTTCACTTTTTCCTCTTTCCTTTCAGACTGCTTTGTTACCTCTAGCCATTACAACATTAAAGTCCTTGTGCTATGAAAAAAAAAAAAAAATCCTGTTATTGAGCATAATATGGGTATTGGGTCCAGTTCTTATTAGGTCTGGTTCAATGCCTGCTCTGTTGGGTCCAGGCTGACTCTCATATAACCCCTACAGTTCAGCTGGAAAATTTTCAAACAAATCAACAATTCTTGTATTATTTATTTGTGTCTTCACTAGTTTTTTTTTAAAGAGGACATTTGCTAAAAACGCAGTCAGCTTTTTGTAATCTATAAATCTCTACCTCCTGCTCAGTACAGGACTGGCAATGACACAGAACTAAGTATTTACAGAAAATCCAGATCTCAAAATCTATGGATTGTCATAGAGGGTTCTCTCCCTCTCCTCATTTTTTGGTGAAAGTCTTTTGCCTAGAAGAAAAATCAGCTTTGCTGCAAGGCTACTTTTGGCTTCCATCCCTTCCAATGATGTTCATGAATTACAGAAAGTGAGATACCATCTTCCTGAGCAGTATCAACTAATGTTTCTTACGCATGTTATACTGCATAGGTATAAAAGGTTACAAGGACTAAGGCACAGGTGGAAATAAAAGACTGTAGGACCCTGGAGCAACAGGACACTATATCTAGACTGGTTGGAAAGGACAAATATTCAAGAGAAATCAAACCTAAAACAGGATCTGATTTTTTTCTGGTGAGAGCCAACACTGACACCACATTTTAGCTCACATTTTGGCCTAACATGCATTTGCTGTCATGACAAAAAGAGATTCAAAGCATACAGAAGAGAAGTTTTCCCACTTATGGTTCAACTACCCCAAAGGAGGCAAAAGAAACTAAGAGCAGGTCAGCGTGTATAAGTTTTTGTTGTACAGAATTCCCATCTCTGCTGGAAATACTTCTGAAAGTACTGTGAAACAAAAAAGACTCAAAAGCTCTTGCTACAGGGTAACTTGTTAATCCATTTCTGCTTCCTTCTGTCTCGTTCTGCCCTCCTGGTTCATGCTGAACTGAACTCTGATATTGCTACAAAAAAAAAAAACAGGTCGTGTCCTCCTGTGCTTTGATGCCTTATATAGCTCATGAGTTTGGCCTCCATATTCCGTTCTGTATTTTATACCTGTAACTGGGCTACAGAGAGAAAGTAGAACACTCCACCTCCATCAGGACATGTCTCTCTAGTTAAGTTTCATTTAGCAAAAATGTCCAATTAATTCCAGGAACTTGGAACTGTTTATTAGAGGCTGCAACATTAAGTCTTGAGCATCCCCATCTGATACTGTGTAAAGTCTAAGTAACATGCTGTGCTGCTTTTGTTGGAATAACTGTTTTCAATGTCAAATCACAAAAGCAGCTCAAAAATAATAATGAGGTCAGGGAAACAAGGAGTACTGAAGGGAAAAAAAAATAATAAAAAAGCAAGAGACTAAATGCAAGGGAAATTTATTGTGCCAAAGAACAGCCCAGAAAGCGCCAACCTGATATATTTTTATCTTCCATAATGTATAGAATGTATATAAAAATAAATACCAGTGCAAGAGAAAGACAGAGGAACAGAAAATTGATCCAATACTTAGATCACCTAGCAAGGAATCATTAACCTACCTTTTATGCTGATTTTTTACGGCCGGTTTCAGACATGTCCATTTTCTCTATGCAGTACAATCCATCTGTTTGAGATTCCCCACACTGCAAACCAGCAGCGTGTGGACTGCATCGTTAACCAGTACCGCAGATTCCAGGTCTAGCTGGAGCTAGACCACACCACATCCCAGCCTGTCTTTTTTTAAGGAGCACGTTGTGTTATTCTGCTCTTGCTATTTCTCGCCTGCTTGTTTTTAAGGAACAGTCTTGCTCCTTCTCCCCCCCTCCCCCTCCAGTGTCTTTGCTTCCAACAAGTCTCCTGGCAGACAACTGGGTGTCTCTTGATCTCAGTTCCAGGCTCCCTATGAAGCAGGCAGGTTCCAGACTGAATCAAAGCCTTGGCTTCAGCCAACACTGTCGGCTACACAAGCAAACTCATAGAAAGAAACACACTTAAGGAATATGAGGGAATGTTTAAGAGGGACAGGAAAACAAGTAGGAGAATATAGGCCAAGATGAGAGTTACCATCGCTATCTTCTGGCATTAGAAAGTCAAATGTTCATCCTCCCTCTTATAAATTTTAGTAATGACATAAAATGAATAACTATCTGTTCTAGGGAAAAAAAAAATCACTTCAAAATTCAATTCCTTTTTTTTATTCTCCTGATCAGGACATCAAATACCGTAAATATCTGACAACTTATTGAAAGATTTTGGTGGGGGTTTTTTTGTGGGTTTGGGTGGGGTTTTTTGTGGTGGTTGTTTAACATTACAAGGGGTTTAGGTTTCATTTATCAGTCTCACACACTGTATGTTCAACAGTAAGCATTTTCTAAATGCAATTTGTGGAACTGAAAATACTTCTTCTACATTAGATAGGTAGCATTTGTTCAAAATCATATGAACTGATTTTACTAATATACAGCAATTCTGTACACTAAAGTCAAACTACACCCTTAAATTGACACAAGGTAGTATTTGCATCACAAAATAGTCATGCCTTCTGCCAACCTTCTCAGCCATTCAATCTTTCTCCCTGTATCGCCTCCTCAGATTCACACCAGCAGATGTTTATAAGTTCAGATGGTGGAAAGGCTAGGAGAAACTACTATTTGGCTGAGTTCAAGATTTTTTTTTTTGTTTGGTTGTTTTTGTTGTTGCTGTGGGTTTTTGTTGGGGTTTTGTTTGTTTTTAAAACTTCCGTTTTTTAGATGGATTAATTTTCAGCTGTATCAGTTCCCCCAGCCAGTTAACTGCATATCTACACAAATGTTTGCTCTGAAACCAAGAGTGATGATACAGGAGTGTCCAACATCGCTTCTTCCAGTAGCAATGCACCCACAAACAATTTGTCATACTGTAGGCCCAAACTGGTTACAAATCAAATATCCTAATCCAGCACTGCATATTAAATTTAAGTCCTTCTGCTTTTACACTGAATAAGCTAATAAAATAATCATCACCTCCTTTCATACACCACATTAAAGAGACTACGTGGCGGCAGTATATATTTTTCCTAAGAAATATGAACTTGAATGTATTTAAAACTTGGTTTTGTGTTTGTGTTAAATTTAAAGCATTATTTTTGCCCAATTACATAGTGCAAAATTAAAGTCAACATAAATATTCAATCTGTGCAACTCACACTTTACTCAGCGTAACCTGGAACTGAGCCAGCTACTCTTTATGATCAAAAAGCGAGTCAATATAGGTTGCTGACAGCCACCCAGAATACGAGGGCTATACATTTACCTTTAACTGAAGATGTGACCCTTTCTTTGTTAAGAAAGGCTCCTTATAATGCGCCCAGCCTGGATCAGTTGCAGTCTTCTGCACCTCCACATTCACAGGCCAGCCTGCCAACATTTTCCAGCACAAGAAATAAGGGAAAAAAGACACAGCAAGCTGAGGATGATGGTTTGATGTAGCCAATATGCTCTACCACATGGCCATAAATGCTATTTGCATGTGTTAAGTCTCAAACTCACACGCTTAACCCTGTACTCTCAAACTAGTTCAGTCGTTCACATTCTGGTATTCCTTCACTGCTATGTGACAGCTTAATGAAGGAGAGAGCCCTTGATGACAGAACTATCCAGTTATCCTTTTCTGGGTGACAGTGTGATAAAATAAAAAACTAGTCTCAAAAGGACAACCTCTGGACTTCAGATCCAAGGTCTATCTTGCCCATTATCGAGCCTCCTGTGTTGAGGAAAGGCTGTAAACTGGCCTGTTCCCATAGCTGTGCTGCCTGACCCTGGAGCAGTCAGCAGTGTAGGGGCTTCCTTGCTTCACTCCATAATATGTTTTCATGTTTTACTAGAAAACTGTTAAGGTTGTGCATTTTGAGATTATATTGTTCTTTACAGAAAAGATTTGAGTCAAATAAACCCAGTCACACAAGCAAACTGGTTCCAGAGAAGTAACAGAAGAGGAATTCTGAGCTCGACAGTGAGATGATGCACACAGGTCCTCCTGCATCACACCAGGAAGGGAGCAGCTGCACCACAAGGAACATGAGAAAGCACTGAAATGTCAGAGTAGTAAAGGAGGATTTATGCCACATGATTACTCACTATAAATCCTAGATTGCATCACTAAAACCTCGCTTTAAGAGAAGGAGGTCAGTCACCCACAGATATCTCACTGGTTTGTTTTTTCCCTTTCCCTAAACTTGTTCCTTCAAAAGGAAAATTTTCTCTTTGGTAATTATATTTCCTACTTTTATTTTCTATTTTTGATAACTACCTGGTTCACTGAAATTTACCAGAAACAGTTTTAAAGCTGAGTTATATTTTGCTCATATGTAAGTTTTATTTACATATATGTACGTATGCAAATATTTTAAAACAACATTAAACTGCACTTTGGAGTGATGATAGTTGTCACCTCTGCTTGGGTACACAGGGTGACTGGTCCTATGAAATGGTGTGGAGTCCATGGACAGGACTATTTCTAAGGCAATTTTAAAAGCCCACCTGCTCAAAATTGAGTAAAAACACCAGAAGAGCTAATAAACTATTTGTTAAACTTTAAATAGTTTCTGTACTCACTAGACTTGAAAAGCATGTCAGTCCTGCCTCACAGCCACCTCTCTGGTTTTCTTTCATTTTGTATGTTATACAACATACAGCTCACAACAAAGTGCAGTAAAAAATGAGCTCTATGATGAGAATGTAAGTTTCTCTTGGTTTAAGCTGTCTTTCTATCGCAGCATTAAATTAAAATTACATGCATAGGAAAAGGGATCACTCAAAAATACCTGAACAACAAACTTGAATAACCTGCTTCTACCCAAGGGCAGGACTGCTGTCCGGGAAGAGTGTCCTCGCTGTAGGAGAAAGCCAAGGAGATGTACAGGAGCTGCCAGGGAAAAGAAAACTTCTCCCTATGGCACGTGCAAAAAGCTGCTCTCACACAAAGCACAGATGCAGGGAGCAACAACATTAGAAATGAAGGTACTTCCCTCCCTTCAACATTTTTCTGCTAATTCCCACTTTGCTCCAGGGTAAAAATTCACCTGCCGCCCACAGAAAACCCCCTCGCATCTCCATTGCTCCAGAGGATTTGGTAAGGGCCAGAGCAGCACAAACTGCTGCAAATTTTCAAGTTACAAGTTTTCTCTGTATTCACTTACTGCATTTAGAGCTTCTACAAAGGAGATGGATCTGAATGCAGAAGACCCCTGGCAGAGGAGCCGGCCAGCACAACAATGCTACTGTTTTGGGTGTCACACTCTCTTGTGACCACCCTCAGCCAGCCCATGGGCAGCAGGAGCACTTGACCTGCAAGCATTCAATCCAGCCTCCTCTGAAAGGGGTTTCTTTAGGCAAATCTAAATGAAAATAAAAGCTCTAGTTCTTTCCCAATGCCACCTGGAAGCTTAGACATTATAAACTATGCATCTAAATTTAACTTTTTTAAAGTTTAAAATTTCACTTTAAAAAGTATATTAAGAACATACCCATTACAACCATCTCTAACCAGTAGTTCTAGCTGACAAAAACACGTGAACGTGTGTGTAACTCCAGTGTGCCAGCAGGACGTGGGACCACAGGAAAGTCCAGGCTGGCTCACGGGTCAGCAGGGGCTCTGACGGGCTCTCCCGGGCTGGCAGTGCATGTCAGCTCTTGCTGACCATATTTTGTTACTCCTCTGTTACAGATGACATCATTAACCCACCCATGTCAAACCTGTTTGGAAGCTTGGAACAAAAGTAGCAGATACTATTAGTAAATATTTACATATTTCAAAGAACCCATCAGTGATCTCAGCACTTACTGGATAAATACAGGACATCAGTTCCCATTCCCAACACTAACTGGTACCCTGCAGAGTTAGTATCAACAAGGGATACAAGTAAGCTATACTTGCATGGCAAAAATCAGATTATTTGTGTTTGACCTTACTTAAGTCAGGGAACCCCTCAAAATAATCATGGAATCATAAAGGTTGGAAAAGGCATCTAAGATCAGAGTCCAACCATCAACCCAGCACTACCATGATCACTAAACCATGTCCTGAAGTGCCACGTCCATATGGTTTTTGAACACCTCCAGGGATGGTGACTCCACTACCTCCCTGGGCAGCCTGTTCCAATGCTTGACCACTCTTTCAGTAAAGAAATTTTTTCCTAATATCCAATCTAAACCTCCCCTGGTGCAACTTAATGTCAGGTAGCTTTAACCCCAAAAGCATATTTCATCCATAAGACATAAATGTCAGTTTTCAGTAGGAATAACTGCTTTTTGGTTTTAAGAATTCTGATCAAATGAAAATACTGCAGAACCAAAGCAGCTTCAACTTTTGGTTCTCTCAACTCTACTCATATTCATGCTACAAAGAGAAAGACCAGATTACAAGTGATAGAAAAAAAAAAGACAGTATCTAGTTTCAGAGGTATGTGGGACCATGGTAATGAAAAAGTGAAGTAGTATTTTCCAAAATATTGCAACTTTAAGACAAAAAGCTTGCCTTTTTTTATTTTCTTAGAAGACTTATCTCTGCTTATCTACATAATCACTTGTGGCTAAGTTACCTAAAAATATTTCACGAGTCAGTAGACAACAGAGAGCTAAATTAAAAGATTACATTCTGTTAGTACTTATCCGTATTAAGCTGTGAAAGTACGCAAACACATAAACCCCACACAGAGACAAGCAACAGCTGAAAAATCTCCCTAAAGCCTTTGAAAAAGATGAAACCTAGGTTCCTCCACAATATAAACCAAAAAGTTAATTGTGAAAAAAAACATGTAACTGCAAAAGCTCATTGCAGCCAAAGCCTTTCACATTTTGTAACACTCTTCCTCTCCTGCTCTTGCAATGTGAAGCCTCCAGCTTCCTCTGGTGACTTTTCTCTTGGGTGGCCTCTGAACAGCACAGATGCAGGGGGAAACAATTTCGTTCTTAATGCAGATCTACACAAAGTTATGAAGTTGAAGAACCAAATTTGTTAGGTAAATAGGTTTTTTAAAAAAATCCCACTGATTTGGTAAACACCACCCTAGAAAGTGCCATTTGGAGTGACGAGGGCTACTCCAGGCAATCTGCAAGAGCCCTCCTTGGTCACTGGTACAATGTGTGACATTAGATAGCAGGGAAAACTCTTATTGATCCCAGGGCACATCAAAAGCCTTCTTGATTTACGGCAGTTTGATTATCCTGTGAAATGCCATGGCCAAAACAGCTGCCTCCTGGGTTTTGCTGCAGGGTCAAAGGCTTTGATGGTGGGCAACCCAGATGATCGACATGAGGCAACTGCTGGATTTTACAAATTTTCATATGAACAACCAACCTCGTGTATGGCAGCACTCAGCCAAATCTTTTTATAGCCCAGACCCCAGGAGTTCCTCCTCTTCACATCAAATCCTGACCTCTTCCACCACCACCAGCTCAGTGCAGACCCCATTTAAGACCACTGCCATGCATTGACCATACAGAATTGCAGCTCAACACCCTCCGTAACTCGTAAGTGAGGAATGGGAATCCTGGCCAACAGCTAATCTCAGTGAGGACACGTGTAACTGGAGACTTGAAGAAAAGATGAAATTGTGCCAGGCCTTCAATCATAAAGCCTTCAGGACAAATTGTGTCTTTATTTATATTATGCACCACACCCTGCACCATTCCCCCCAGTTCATCTTGGATCACTGAAACACTCCAATATAAATTTTAAATAAGGAGGTAATAACATGAGTCACACAATACACCAATATCAGCATGACTGTCAAAATAAATTTGCTAGCTTCTTAAAAAGGGAATTTTTACATTTTACTGCCCTGTACATACATTCTCATGTTAAACAGAAAACAACAGCACTTCAACCTGATTTATGATAGTCAAAAAATAAGAATGTTTTAGATAAAACACCACAATTGCACATACTCATGCCACATATGAAGTACAGGCAGGGTGGGAATGTTATGGCTGTGTTAAGGTTTTAATTTGTATTTTAAAAATAGTAATTTAACAAATCATTGAAAGTGTGAGACGAACGATGCCAGCCAAGCCCAGGCCTGACTATGCAGCAGGCACATTGCCACTGACTGGCAATGAGAAGCATCGAAAAAACCTAGGCATCTCCAGAAAAAAAGAAGTTACACATTTACTCCAGTAAATTCTCCAAAAAAGCAAGCTACAACTTGAGGTGCAGAGGGAAGGCTCTATTGGTAGGACTTTAACAGCTTATACCAGTCCTGGGATGATGTAGGGGATAAAAACCTGTAAGTCACTATTCCCAAATTATTCTGACAGTGTCTTTTCCCAGCTCATTCAGTCTCCAAAGGATCTTGTTTCTTTCTCCATTACTGGAATTATTTTTCTCTTAGCATACAGGACAATTTTTCCCCTCCTTGGTCCATTTGCAAACATTAATGTTAACATATATGAAAACATAACATGAAAGAGGTTAACAGAATTTGATTTAGGTTATGGTCGCATGCCTAATACATACACAATCATCATCTTTAAAGGACTTAAGTTAAGCAGACATTATGCCACAGTTTCTCATGCTTTCCTGGCCAGCTTGAGGTGATCCAGCCCCTCCTAACTCATGTGTTTCAGCTCAAAATGCCATCCCCCAGGTGTGTCAGCACATCTCTCCATGAAGCTAGGGTCTAAACTGGACACACAAGGAGATTAGGGTTAAAAATAATTTGGGGTATGAGGGCAGGGGAAAGTATGGAGCAGAGAATGGCCACATAGAAGTTCATGAGCAGCCAGGCCCTCCTCCTTGGAAGTTTAAAAGGCAGCTCTTTAATTAGCTGTGTTCAAAGCATGTTGTTTTAATTATCCTTCCCAGGGAAATCCCTAGGATTTATGGTGGTGCAGCCACACTTTTTCTGTGTTTATCCATGTGGCTAATACTGTCTTCAGCTTGTTTCAAAATAATTAAAAAACCCCCAACCAACCACCTAGTAAATACAAAAAGTTTCACTTGCAGTCAAAGTTTAACCTATATAAATACATGCATTAATCTCAATTGACTTGGCCTGTATTTGACCTGCTTCTCGTCTCTGCCACCTTTTGCTCATGATACTAGAAACGCAAATTGAATTGAGAGAGAGCCAAAGGTCTTCTACACCTTCAGGAATGGAAAATTACTCCACTGAATTTCAAGCAAGCCAGTCTGAAGTCAGAGGGTCATTTTGGATTTAACCACAGCACTGAGCAGAGGAGCAGATATGTCCAGAGCAATAGCCAGCATGTCCCTGAACAAGTGTTGAAGATTTACTAACAAAAGCTTTGGTAGGAGGCATATGGTGAGTCAGCATTAAGAACATTAGAAAAAGCAAGTTTTTAAAAGTCAAAAGCAGAACATATAAATATTTCATAATTAAGTTACCTTTATTTTCCAGTGCAAGCAAGCAATTATTTACTTTCATCCCATAGTTCTCCTTCTCCAACATCACTTGTAAGCACCAAAAGTCTGGATGAAATAAAACACACTCCACAACAAACTACTCCAGCATCACAAAGCATGGATACATCCTAGCAGGCTACACAAAATCCCAGGGACTTGGGAATATCTGTGATGGTTGTTTCCAGAATGGAAAGCCAGCCTGACATTGAACACTTCCCCTTGAGGTTTTGACTGTCCTCTTCTTTGTCCTACATAGTTGCATGATGCGTGAATATTTTCACATCTAAAAGGGAGCCGGTTCAATATACCAAGAACAGAATTTCCTAGAGGCCAAGGTGGCACCAATGTCATCCACCACAGACAGCTTCAGAAGACACTTACTTTCTACTAAACCATTGTCATGCAAATGAAGAAAAGGTTTTTTTCATAGCTTCTCTTAGAGGAGAAACAAACCAGGCACTTGAATGAGATGCAGCACCAGTGACTCAGAAGTCCAGTTGTGAAGACCTCGGTTATAATTTTGAAGGCACGTGCAGCCTTTGATTACTCACACATGGCACATGACTCTCCCTCAAGTCCTTCCTCAAACAATGCATCTTGTTTTGACTTTTTTTTGCTTGTAATTTCAAGAATATTCTGAAGCCAACAAATATATTAAATGGATCTGTCTCTTAGATAAGACTATTTCAATCTAATGTATTGTGACAAAAATTCACAAAATAAAAGTTGCTTTATTTGAATTTCCAAAGCTCATTTGTAAACCTGGCCTGAAAATGGTATTTGTCTGTTTACAATTAACCTTGGTCATGTTTATATTGAATGCAAGGATCAGACATATCACCCATGGGCTGGAGTTCAGAGTCTGAGTGTAGAGAGACACGGGGGCAAATTTTTCCTCTCAATTATATCATTATTAATCAAAAGTAACCAATTTAAAAAATCAATTAACAATTGCTGTAAAAATGAATAACTCATGAAACTCATCCTAAGTAAACATGATATTTCAGTTTATACTATAAGAAAATTACTGATGACATAAAGTCTGAGGCTATAGAGATTACATCTGCTTGAGGAGTGAAAGTCAATAGCAACTTTTCTTTGGTTTTCTGTTATCTTGTTCACTTATGTTGGGTCTTTTGGATTTTAAAACCTAACATTGATCAAGGAATTAAAGATCTCTGTATTAATATAAGAACATGCCAAAAACCCCCAGAAAACTTGATTAATCAAGTGGTGAATAATGGGTGATTAGATGCCTGCCAAAGGCTCGTTCGCAACAGCTTCCACAGACGTGCTGGAATGTTGTATAGGACAACACCGACCACGGGCAGCCAGAGCTCTGCACTAGCCACAGTGGGACACTGACTAACCACATCTTTATTGGAACTTGTTTCCTAATCCAGAAAGTATAAAAAAAAAAACAAAAAAAACCCCCCACAACCCCAAACAACAAAACCCCTTCAGGACTAATTTGGTCTCAAAGGTTTCTGGAGGAGTAGCAGTGGATGCTGCTTTACAGTTGAGCAGTATTTTGAATTATTTTTTTAAAGATGCATTGTTCTAACTTGCTAATTCATTGCATTATTTTGGGTAGGGAAATAGCTGGATTTCTTTTTTTTTTTTTAATCTTAATTGAGCAATGCTTCCAGTATGGACTGTAACAAGCATTTAAAATGGCATTTGTGGATAATTGTGGAGTTTGTTTTGTTCCTTTTAATTCTCTGGCAAATTGCAACAGGATTTTGATTTCTGCCTGTCTCATCAGTATTACATTATCTCTCTGTGGTAAGTTATCAAAACTGATTAGAGTTTGTAGTGCAAAATGGTTAGGAAGTAGTGCAGAACAGCATGCAAAGTTTTGTGCTATATGAACTGACTTTTTCTTGAGACTTCTGGGTTCAAACTCAGAAAGCTGAAGAACACCCTCTCCTGGTGCACAACCCCTGTCCCTCAGAGTACAATTATAATTTAAATTGTCTCTTGGTTCTGCAAACTTGATCACAAGTTCAATTAACCATGTACACTTATACTGGACTTCTTAGTTACGTCCCTACAATTAGATGGAATCAGCAACTGGTACCTCTGTTTAACCTCAGCATCAAAATCTTACGTCTTTCGCTTCTAACTAGATAAAAATTTTTGTAATACATAAGACAATTATTTTTTTTAACTTTTATACCGAATTTGGCTTAAAGTAACAAATAGGTTCAAAAGTTAAGTGGTAGGAATGAATATGTTTACAGTGGGTTCTGGTAAAATCTCATTTTCATAGAGCAGCAGGTGAACAACAAGCACTTACCTGACGTGCAGCATAAGCCCAGACAGAAACAGAATTCACTCATTTAAAAAACCTCCCATAATAATTAAGCCAAACCTATGAACTAGCACAATTTTGCAAACATGGGCAGTCAAATGGGAACATAGATAATTATATAGAAGAGCCAATACTTCTCTTTAAAAATAAGTAGCGTTTGTGCTGATGGTGGTAGTACTTCCTGAAACATGAATATGGCAATATATATATTTGCAAATTTAAATTTGTAGTTTATATTTAAAGACAGCATGAGCTGTCAAAGCAGGCTACAGGCCAGCCAATGTTTAAACTGGTATCTATAAATAGCATAGGTTCATACTACTGAGAGGAGACAAGCACTCAAAATTCCCCAAGTGCCAGCGAACAACGACCTGAAAGAGTCAGTTCCACCTGAGCAATAAAAGCATTCAGTAAAATTGGAAATTGTGCTAGTAAGGGTAGAATAGTTTGAGCTTCTTTCATGCCCTGCTCTTCCATTTCCAATTGCATCATTATCACTAACAACAACAACAACTATTCAAATCATGACACATTCAAGGAATTCTATGTAAAAAAACACCAACCAAACCACATTTGCATTGTTATTCTTGCAGCTCATCTGACCTCCTCAGTATAGCCATGACAAATGTTCAGTCAAGAAAAAAAAAAAAGCAAGCCCAAATCAAAACAAAAATCTGAACGGATGGTTACACAGGCTCAGAGTATCATCTAAGAAATATAGTTGCTCTGAAACATTTAAAGGGAATGCAAAAGGGCCTCTACAATAGTATAACCTTTGCCTCTGTCTGCTAGCATCACAGTTTACACAGTTTCCATGGAAACCCTCTGCAAACATATGAATGTGCTTGTTGCATTAGATGTCGAACAGAAAATCCTTTGTGGCAACTCTGGAGGGCCATGACCAGTGCCAACCTCCCAGCAGAATAATGCCCTTCACTATGCCTTGCCCAGCAGGCTCATGACACACTTGCTCACATGGCACAGCTGCTGCCACTGCTTGTTTTCCCTCAACTGTTAAAAAAAAAAAAAATTAAAAAAAAAAAAAAGAGGTACGAGTCACAGCTTTAAAATATTTCTTCCTACATGAAGAGCTCGTTTTGCCCCCTGTCTAACTGATGGCAAGGTCTCCAGTACTGGACCCTCGGACGCAACTCAAGAGCTGCAGAGTGAAGGCACTGGCTGGGAGGCTTCCAGCGGGCTTCCAGTCAGGGTGCTGGGGAATACATTTACATAATGAATAGACAGCTAGCCAGAAAGGGAATGCTGCAACTCCTCATTTTTACATATTTTGAGAAAAATACATTTAAAAGTATGCAAAATTCTCAGGATGTAACAGTCCAGAAGTTAACGCTTGTTTCATCACCTTGATTCTCATCAGGGACAGATCAACTGATCTATAAATAACTCATGTCCTGGATGGGCTCCTCCTCCTCCAGCAGCAGAGGCAGGAAAACTCTGCCCAAGACAGTCTGAAATGTCATCAGGAGAGCTGGTTTCTTGTTTGGTAGTTAAGGGGATGTGTGTGAGTGAAAGCTGAGGGACTAAGAAACTTGTTTCCACTTTACAAAGGAGGAGCTACTGTCAAACATCTGAATGTGGTGTCCCCATCTGACTTTCCTCAAAATGCACGTTCATTCTGCAGCTTTAAATTTTCCACCAGTATTGAAATAAAAGCATTTCTAGAAAAGCGACTTAAAAGTGCACCCTTAAGACTAATGGCACACAGAGCCGGAACATGTCTTGTTTGTAGATTAAAGTATTCCTCTATATCTTCATTTCTCTGAAGCAACAAATTCCTAGTACAGCAAGTTTGACTCTAATTTCTGAGATATCACTGACATAATATATCTAATTGCTCACAGATGTGCAGTCTCGGGAAGGACAACAACTCCAAATGCTGTATTCAAGATAAAATCAGCGGACTCTGCCTGGGAGGCGAAAGCCTGCCTGTCCCGTTCCATGTAGGACTGGAGAGACCTTTTTGCTTGTGCTTGGACACTTCACCTGCAGTTCAGCCATTTCCAGCCACAGTGATAAAAATCAATGATGAAACAATCTTGTCTTAAAAACTGCAGATTAAAGGAAGACAGATTTTTTTTTTTTTACCAGGAAGAAACCACCACCAAAACCAATCGAACACTACTTTTATTTTGCCAACGCCCTTGATTTCTAAGGTTATTCCTGCCTGTTTCAGCACTCCCTCAAGACCACCCCTCACCTCCCACCCACCACCAGCCCAGACCTCATGCACAAGCCACCGAATTAGCTCTGAGGGTGGCCAACCTCTCCTTTTAGTGTTGCCTGCACAATGAAGTACGGACAGGGTCGGTCATCGCTGGCGTAGCTCTAATAGCCCATTGTTCCCCTGCAGTTGCCTCAGGGAGATAAAACGCCGAAGCCGGCGTTTCCTGAGGGGAAGCAAATTCCCACTGCGCGTCGCAGGACCTTGGCCAAAGGCTCGGCTTCACGGGGGGCCGGCCAGCCCCGCCACTCAGCGGGGAGGTGGTGGGTTTGTTTTTGTTAGCAGGCGGTTTTGCAGGAACATCTGCTCAGCTGAGCACTGGTGTGGCCCTTCCCTGTGGGTCTGCGCAAAACCGTGTTTACTCCCTCTGCACGTGGCTATCTCTATATAGGTACTATATTGACAGTCTCCAACGTGGTTCTCTGACATGATTGGTGATTCTGATCTGCTCCCTGCCTTAAATTGTAGGAGGACTGAAAATACGATTGCTTTTAAGCTGCACTGTTTGCAGGGAGAGGGGAGCCAGGGAGCAGGGTCAGGGCAGAGCAACCTGACAGCCGGGCTGGAGCACCCCCAGCATCACATCAACCAGGTTACTGGTGACTGTGTTTGAATGCTGGGGTGGGAGAAAGGACACAGACAGATGTTAATCCAAGGATACGGGAAATGATAAAATGTGACTACTACTTCTTATATTTTCACCACATCCTTTTGTCCAATAAAGAAGTGCACCGAACATCATTAATGTCCCACTAATGAGATATCCAACTGCCCAGGACACGGCAATAATGAACGTGAGCTCTGTTTCCACCAAATCTACCAGAAAGATTTGTAAGGTCTGCTTTCCCACTGGCACAAACACATGACTCCCATTAGCCTTAATAAAGGACGAGCACATTCAGAGGGAGAGAAGTTTCCCAAGGTTGCATAACTGAACTGTGGCATGCTGAAGACAGTATAGACTGCTGAGAAAAGTTAGTCATCCCCAAGCTACCATGATAGGCCAAATTTCCATGATTTTCCCATTAATTTGTTCAGCTTTTATCATAGTTAGAAATTCCTTGCTTTAGGACAGCAAAAATATTCAGATCTTGTTTTATGGCAAAATTACAGAAGTGTAAATGGGATAGTGGGATGCTTGGCTCTTATTTTTAGGCTGAAAAACGTAACTTCAAACATGCACTTGCTTTTTTATCTCAAATGCATTGTTCCTGCATGCTATTCTTGACTCCACAGTATATAAATTCTTATTTCTGTAACAATGCAAATTTGTTGACAGGATGACAGGTTAAAGTTTATCTTTCAGGCTGCTTCCCTTGCACCACTCAGAAAAATCTAGTTATGTCAATTTATGTCCCTTTCAGTGCTCAGCGAGGCGAGGAAATGGAGCAGAGTGCCAGAATGTGGAAACAATACAGAAACACTAGTGCCAGAACTGAGTATCTGACTCCTAGGCTAAGCTCTGCATATTCTCACAAAACTTTGGGATTAATGCTGCATATCTCAAAACTATGTTTAAGAAAAACCTTCATTCCAGATGTTGAAAGCATGATTAACCTACAAAAAGTTAGAAGCTTTTTCTTCATCTTTTCTCTGCAGTTCAAGTTTATGTATCTTGAAATACTTGGGCGCTTCACAGTTTTGGGAGATTTGGGGGGGTTGTCTTTTTTTTTTTTAGACACCAGAAAATTGAATTTCATAGGCAATTTAAAAATAGTTGGTCATGTGTTTATCATGTGAATCTATCTGATGTAATCTGAGACATCTAATGCTATTAGAGTACCTGTTAATGAAGGCTGGTTCATGCATTCTGCTGTAGCTTTAAATGAGAACTGACTATAATCTCTCACGGTGATGACTAATACAGGAGGATATCTAGTCTACTACTACTTACACACACGATAAAAGTTCATTAGCACACATACTCACAGAAGTTGAACTACTTTGATACAACAAACTGAGGTTAGGGAACTACAGGGCAACAATGGCTGTAACTGTGTGACCAGTGCTATACTGCATTTTAGAACCATGTGTTAAAAGTGTATGTTCCAAGTTAAATCACCATTACCTACCTATTTGTGCTTAGCCCTACAATACCTAAACCCAACCACAAAACAAAACCACACACATTTATTTCATAGAGTTAAAATTAAAGCCTCAAAGGCCGTACAGCAAATCCCAGTACCACACCAGTCAGCCCTGTGCCTCGTGTGGTTGTGCTCACTTTAGCTGCCAGCGTATACTCAAAACTCTGAGCCTGGTCCTACCAAGGCTGGTAATCTGACTTAAATGGAAGCAAAATCATATCACATACTCCTCAAAAAATATACAAAACAACTGAGGCAAACTGAGTAGCAGCCTTATGGATTACACAGATATTAGCTACACCAGAAAACCCCATTCAAAACAGAAATTGTAACTCACCAGTCATGTCATGACATGGACGATAAAAATCACACAGGTCTGAAGTAGAAAACAATCAAAACACAAGACAACTTTCTCTAGTATCTATCCCCAACCATTCTGTCAAATACACAGCGACAATAGCACAAAGCATCTTTATGACAGGAATAAAAGGCTCTTTAAATGCTGCTTTTATTTTTTATTGAATGAACCCACTCTTACACAAAGTTCATGCAACGATGTCTCGAGCTTTAGTACAGCCAAAGCATGTATTTCATTAGTCAACTAAGGCTTGTCAGTCACATGCAGAACAATATGAAATATTTATTAATTGCATGTAATTACTTCATGCAACAAGTCAGGTGGTTGATTATGACACAATTTTTTAGTATGTTTATATATAGTTGTCAGGAAGATTAAAATCTTTTTGATGTTTCACCATGACTGACCAAACACTTCTCTGCTTCAAGTCACTAGCAAAACCCAAGGGAATTAAGAACCAAAGCCACAGACTCCTCCCAGCTACAGTTAAGCATTTTGTGTGGTTGACTCTTCTCACAGAATCAGTAATCCTTACTAGCAGCGTTCCTCCCTCCAAGGAAGCACATTGCACCACACCCCCCAATTGTTTTAGAAGTACATATATACAAAGACCATAGTTGAAAAAGATACCATCAGATGTGGCAAAGCCAGAGAAATCTTGACCTAAATATTTTTTCAAGTTTATTCATGAGAAAAGGGTGGAGGAAGAAACCACAGCTACAAGAATCACAAACGCAAACTCATTTACAGGTTTACAAAGCAAATTATGCCACCAACCTGTCACGTAACCAATAGGAAAATGCAGCTACAGACACTCTGGGTCAAAATATTCACTGTTGGATGAAATTAAATTGCCCAGCTACTATATCAGTCCTTAAAAACTGGTTGGGGTTTTTTTGCCACTTTTAATCTCTCAGTCAGGCACTAGATCAAAGTGAATTAAGAAATAACATGAAGCCAGTGCAGAAAGCCACCAGTCCCTAAACTTTAACAACTTCTTGCACTACAGGGCAGTTAAGATGTTCTCATATGTTGTTTAGTGCCTTGAAATGGACACAGTTGGTCACTGGCCATACAAATAACTGCAGCTCTATCATTTCTTAAATATTTACTAATAAGATACATCAGAGTACAAAAACCAGAAATGTGTTCTGATATTCAGATCTTTCTGTTAAAACACAAATAAAGAAAAAGATCTTCTGGTAAAAACACTTCAGAAAGCTTTTACACTTTGGTTTTAAAGTACAGATCTGCCTTCTCCCCCCCTCTCCCAAACACCACCCACTCTTCTAAACAAATAAGTAATCCAATGTTGCACAGGAATTTTAATTGTTTCCATAACTTCTGTTACCTGCCAAAAAAGTACTTAGTGTGACATATACAGGACAGGTTGCCTATGATATGTGTATATTTAAAATAAAATATGAACATATATATACACACATATATACATATGTACAACATACAACTTATGTAATGGTTAACTTCTGTATAGCTATAAAAACTTGAAGCCTTTGAAAGTCTTTGAAGTAATAGCCACAGTTCAAGCACACTTGACTCTCTGGCTCAGGTTTACAACCAAGTTACTACAGCTGAGCTTCGAGCGTGCCATGTGAGCCAGGCTTGGTTCGGTGTCTACTTGTAGGCTATTAGCCCTGACAGATGCAGGTTTGCAGCAGAAATCCCTGTCATGAAAGGCTAAACTAGGATACACTCCTTCCTATTTGCTGCAAGCACAGTCACACATCTCTGCAGCAGTATCTGCAAGGGTTTGGCTCATGAGTATGCTGGGACCAAAGGCCTGGCTCCTTTCAAGAGTTGTGTAACTTTTTTTTTTTCTTTTAAGATCTTGGTCTGTCAACCCATCCTCACTCTGCACACAATTTCTTACTGCAAATAATGGCCCTGGTTTCAGTGGGACCTTTGAAATACTCATCTTGTGGTAGAAGTAATTGCACAACACGAGCTGGCAGGGACATTTTCAGCATATTTGTACAAATTCATTTAGTTATTAGGATCAGGTCTTAAGACAACAAAAACTTACTCTAACATTTGTTTAAATAAACAATCCATTCTACATGTCAGACTATTTACAAATATACAACATGCAAATTCCTGTGTATCAGTAAAATCCCTAGGATAGTTGTACTTATTTTGGCAAAAGATCTTATAGATGTTCCTGAATAAGTTGTATGGCAGCATAAACCAGGCGTAACAATTCCATAAACTAAACGCACATATAGAACAGTTCCATAAACAAGGGGAAAAAAAAACCAAACAAAAACTGTGGTATTTACAGGGTGGAAGCTAACAAAATATTATCTTCAACAATAGGTGCTACACATTTTTCCACCGATTTTACAACTAAACCCAGCACACTGCAGCTTCTAACACCATTAGCGCTCAGAATCTACTTTTGACAGCAGTTTTTGATTTGTGATGGGTGGTTTGTTTTGCATTGTTCTGGGCTGGGTGAAGCCTCGAGGCAGACATGCAGCCCTGTTGATAACGTGTGTTTTCCAGCTCCATGATAAATTTCCTATAACTGCTGGCCTGGAACATGACTTTCAGCAACTTGACTGTTTCACATTTGGCTAAAGCAGCACCAGCCCATTTGAAATAATAGCTCCAAGACTCTAGATAGAAGACAACCATTTTCAGAATGGATTAGTGTCAACGCTCAACTTCAGACTCCTATTTTTTGAAAATACTGACTGTTGCTTTCAGAAAGCCAACTCTCCCCTAACAGAACTTTTTCAAGCTGGAAATCCAAAGTCAGAAATTACTTTTGGAAAGTGCAGTTGGAATTTGAATACTGACATTAATAGAGCTGGTTGTTACAGCTTAGGAGAGGTTTTATTTTGTATGCAAATCCTAATAAATGTACATATATCAGTATTTTTGCATCACTACCGTGGAGAAGGTTTGCGCTGTTCAAAGCCTAAAAAAAAAAAAAAATTGCCTTTCACAGCTGCAAAGGAAATGACAAGAGAAGAAAAACATAGGCAGTGTATATCAGCAATTAATTCCATCCACAACTGCCCAGCTGTTTGCACATGGAGGAACCAGCCTGTTTCCTCTCTGAGCTTTGGCCACTGAAAGCTGATACGGCACTTTCAGAGACAGGGGCTGCTGGTAACGCGTTAGGAATGTGCGCGAGATCGCACAGAACTGGAGAAGAAGAAATGAAATCCAGACCAGAGCGCTGCATATCTGTGCTGGAGGATAAAGTTATCTGGGGGAAAGGGGGACGGGGATGGGGAGCTGCCGGCAAAGCCAGGCTCAGCACAGGATGGGCACCACTGTCACTTACTGGTAAGATACAAGGTGGGACAGTGTGTCTGTATCAGCTCTGCCAAGATGGTTTTACATTGGCTGATGCCAGACAGGTAGATCTGGGGGCACTTCATAAAAGCCACTACTTTTGCTCGGAATCAGTGCTGTTACAATGAAGTTCCTGGACACTTAGCTCCATCTGTATTAGAATAAGACTTATTGGTAAGTAATCACTTAATCAGTAATCATTATTACTTATTGGTAAGTAATCACTACTTACCAATAAGTTATAATTACCAGTAAGTAATTTTACCAACTCTTGGAGCCCTGAAGCTCCAGAACTTAAGGCACAATTCAGCCAGCCTTTGGATTTCAGGAAAAGCACAGATTACATGAAAAGGAGGATACTATGGGGAACATCTACAAACCTCACCCTGCCAAACACATGGAAATTTCATCCCACTCTGGAATAAACTCATCAGGCTATGTGTACAGCTCATCTTTTTCCTCTAACATACTTTAAAAAAACCCCAAACAACATGTATTTTCTCCTCCCTTAACCCAAGCCAGCCTCCATTTAAAAATTCCAAATTATCTATATGGATTCCTTTTTGCTGGGTGATGTCACACACAAAGACTCTTCTAATATATATTAGTGGCGTTTTTTTCCCCATCAGCTCCAATACAGCCAGCTAAAAAGGCATTTTGATCTTTAGTAACAACAAGTCATCTTTTGATTTGCTGGACCTGTCAATCAGGGGCAACATCTCAAACTGCACAGGTATTCAGAACAGTAATAAATCAAAGATATTTGCACCTAAGACCAGTACCTAACGTAAGTAGCCATCAAAGTACTATTCCCTTCAGAAAAAGTCATGCTAAAATACCATCTTGCAGATTTTGCCAAATACATTGGGTCTGCTAAAACTACAGGCTTGGGTCCCAGTGTGTGGAAAGAAAAACACTGCAGAAAAAAAGACCACTGATATTATGTCCATATGGTAATGAAACAAATGCAAGAATAATATTCTCTTAGCAAACAAGATTGACAGAATATTTAAACATTACTTTTTTAAATACAGATCTCTAAAGTTTAGACCTATACTTCCAGAAGATTGGTATCATCTCTGAAACACCTACACAGGCATGCAGTGTGAAAACACAAAAGCAGAGGACTTTCAGTAATTTACATTTTCCCCAAGGAAAGTAAGTCCAAATCCTATGGTAAGCAAAAGCAGCACAATTTTTTAAAGATCAGAAGTATTGCACACTTCAGACTACAAATAATCTCACTATGTTGTTGCAGGAATAGTTCCACTGCTGCTTGGAAGCAAGAACAGCACTCATCATCCTTCCCATAATTTCACTTTTAGCTGCTCAACATCAGGCAAACCCACTGAGGGATGATTTCTCACATTGGTAACCACCAACCACAAAAAAAGACCCTGACTATCATGTATTAGAAACTAAGTTTCTGCATGTGATCAATCCAGTTTTACCCTGGGGAAGCAGGTGGAAGCAAAGGCACACAAACATTGCACTGAGCAACACCAAGACCTCCCAGGCACAGAGGCCAGCTCTCAAAAAATGTTCGTTCTTTTCACATGAGTGCTACAACACAAATAATAATGCATGCTAAATATATTACCTATCCTAAATATTGGACAGAACAAGTCAAAGCTATACTTAAACAGCAAAGCACAGAAGTTTAAAAGCACAGGAGGATTAAAGGTTTTATTCAACCTACGTGAAAATCTGTTTCAGCAAACTAGGGATGGTGACAGTGCTGTAGCTGCCTTAAGAAATTATGTAACTTAGAAATGACTCTCCTTTCTCCCATAATTATTAAATGGGTATTAAAACAGTAGTTATTGATTTCAAAATTGTTTCTCAGGCCAAGTTTTCTATCAAAATATTGCTGAAGGCTGTGAAAATATTGATAGATGTCAAAAGTGACAACAGAGTAAATTTCACGGCATCAGTACAACTCAGCTGAGCACTACAAATAGAAATCATTCAAGTGAATCTTGCAGGTGCATGTATGCCAGCTGGATAACCAAACACAACTCTTTGCTGGCTAGTCTCTTTTCTTCTTCTCCAGAGCAAAATTCTTTCTTGTGCAGCAAATCTACCAAGGGTCTATGCATCACTTCAAAGTACAGAAGATGTAACTCAGAAATAACCACCACAATTCTTCTGCTCTTAAGGATTTAAATTTTGCCATAATGCTTCAAGTCAGAGATAAATTAAGTGACTAAGACTACAACTCAGATGCAGAGAGGGCTCCAAGCCTGCGTACCACTTACATCCCAAAATAGACTTCTGGGTGAGCAGCACTGAGGTTGTGATGCACAGCTCTCAGACTCTCTACACAGCACATCATTTCACACTGAAAGAATGCAAAAGGAGTTTAGAAAATCCCTAGTTTTCACATTCGGTCGTAACAAGAGGAAGGTCCATTTAGCCATGCTGAGAAAGTATCCATGTGAATGAACAGGCAGTATGTATCATATACGTTCAAATAATTACTGAAATATGGAAGGTGCTTGATAGTGCCTAGAAATACTTACACTGCATAATGGTTAAGGACAAATAGCACCCATCTGAACTTGCAAGAAGTGTTCATACTTTATCGTTAAATAGTTTGAGTCACTTGGGATGATTTAGTTTTTCTCTCTGCAGAATTTGAATCAGGAACAAAGTTGCTCAATGTCTAAAAGGTCCCAGTCTGAAAGGAAAATTCCTAAGTTCTAAAGTAATAGTTTTCATTTGCCATTCACATTATGTATGGACTACTGAAACTTAACATCTTGATGTTCAACATTTGTGTTTATGAATTCATTAGGTCCTAGAGTGCAATTATTTTTGCCTAACTTTAGATATTTACATAATATTTTAATTCATTGTCCAGTTAAAGTCTTTCTTTAGGATGAAGTAATTTTCTAGACTTCATTGGCTGCTCTGTAAACTTACAGTGCTTACAACAGAGGCACACAATTCACAAGCACACACCCATATTGCAGACCAAGTTATGCACGATGTGTGCTGCTCTACAATGGTAGCAAACTATGTGCAAGACCAAGGAAACACATAAGAAGAGATCACGTAGCTCTTTTAAATACCAAGGGAGGGAAAAAATGGCAAATGGTGGATTTAAAAACAAGAGCCTACTCATTAAATTCTTGCAATTCACACAGCACGACAGGTAGTACATTTTTCTATACATCTCACTGACTTCAGAGGCAAAGTGGTCTTTTACATTGCTCCAGTTAACAAGCTGTATTACATACTAGTTTTTTGCACTGTGATAGCACATAGTATAAAATGAGTAGTGGTAACAACCAAAATACCAAGATCTGGCAACAGTAGCATGAGTGTAAACTAAAATACACTGTGAGAAAAATGTCACAAGGCACAAACAAGCTTTCAGAATACCATGTGCAGGAGCTGCTAACATAACAAACATTAACTGAAGATACATTTCTGATTCCTTAAAAAAAATAAAGTAAAAAAAAAAAAATGTCAGCATCCAGGGAATAGAGCAGGAGGAAAAGTGAGAGGAGGAATGGGGGAAACGTAGCAGATTTCAATTTTACTGTGTTTGTGATCAAAATACAAGCTTACTTGATTAGGAAAATGTATGTTCACAGAAACTACAGAGCAAACAGGTTTAAGAGAAAATGGTGTTTAACAAGTTCCATAAGAGATTTTTAAAGCAATGATGCTTTCCCTCCCGCACCCAGTAAATGCTTGAAGCTAATGTACATCTCAAAGTCTGTCTTCTGTATTTTATTACTGCTGTCAAGAAAGACAAATGAGCCAAAAAGTTAGCAAATGCATTACACAACTCACTTCTGGACATCAACATGAAGCCTTTACATTTCAATGTTAGCAGGACATGTAAATAAGCAAAGTACTTCTTTATACCAGAAATCCTTTAGCAGTCCATATTGAAAGCTGAGATAAAGCACCAAACCCCTCGCACCCCTCAGCTCGCTGCGAGCACCTTGCTCTACCCACTGCAATGCAGATTTACTGCAGTGAAATGGATCGAGTGTATGGCACTGAAGAGTAGCTGGTAAAAGCTAATTTCAGCTCACCTCCTCCTGGGACAGCCAGGTGATGTGGGGTTGAATTGGCAAGATTCATGGCAAACGTGCAACACTAAGTTACAGTGGAGATGAAAGGATTTGTGAATACTTAAGTCATGCAAGCTTATCAGTACCCACCTACAAGCATATGCTTTCTCCCCTATGACACATGTGCAAAGAAACAATGGTGCAAACTTGGTGTTTCATGCTTTAAAGAGAATAGCACAGAATGGTCTACAGCGTATCTCCTCAAAGCCTGAAGGACACATTTAGCTAAAGAAAATATTTCTGTGAAAGTAATCTGACCTCTTTGGTAACCTTTCCCCTCCTTTTATTATTTCTTGGTACAAAATTGGTTGTATAGCTGGGCAGATGCAAGAGAAGGCCTTTTGTCTGGTCTAGTAAATCTGTTTCACTTTAAAGCTATTCCACCATCATTAAGTTGTTGTGGGGTTTTTTTGTTGTTTTGGATTTTTTTTTTTTTTTTCCACAAATCAGCATTAAGGGATTTTTTTTTTCCACAGTTACTTATCTTTTCAAACATCCCCAGGTCATCAGCAACTTTACACACAATTGGTGAAATGCAAGTTCTTCCTGCTTAGGATGATAAGTAGCAGAAAAAACACAACCCTCCCAGCCTTATTGCTTTGTACAGCTGTTTAACTCCTTCAAGGGAGACGTCATCAAAACAAGTACATCAAACAGATCTTTCTTTTAATCTGGTATTTTTCTCTTTTACAGAAAAAGTGAAGTTTGTCAAATGTCCATTTCTTCTTTCAGTTCATGAATTCATATAGTTACAATGAATTAGTAAGAAAAAACCTGATGCTTAATTCCAATGCAAACTTTTAACACTGAAGAATCTTAATATTTATCTGATCTACATGCAAAGTCAGGCACTTTAAAGAGGCTGTGCCCATGGAACAACTTGCTTGAAACCACTTTTAGTTCAAATCTTTTTTCCTGAACCCTTGTGTCTGATGCCAGGATGACACTAAACCGTATTCATGTTGTATTCTCTTACCAAGAGATGTGTGTTATCAGCTGTTTTAAAAAAAAAAGTCATACAGCCAGTGTGACGTGCTAATCACGTATAAACACAGGAGAAAATTCTGATTTGGTAGATTTCATAGGAGTCTGCTTTGCTGACCATGCCACTTTCACCACAAACAGAGCTTCACCTACATCTTGCGATCAGAGCTTGACCAAAACTGAACAAACATTCACATCTAAATTAACATGCCAGTAGTCACAGACTTTGAGTACATAAAGGTCATTTAGTGTGTATGATGCAGTACAGTTAATTTCAGTCCACTATTTCTTATAGTTCAATGATTTATCAACATCCATCTTTTTTTTAACAAAAAAGTTATGTTGTGGTATAGCATATTGCTTCTGGTTAAGTACATTTTTCACAAGGTTTTATGATTACATAATTTTTTTTATTTTTTTTTGCATGGCACCACTGGTAGTTTCAATTCTGAAGCTGAAGGAAATGAAAAAGGGGAGACTCAAACTGCATGTCCCACCATAAGGCTAAACACTATTTGAAATGTACACATGTACTTCTCTCAAAACATGAGATAAGTGATATATGCCCACATGTTTACCAATTCCATGGTCTTTGTTCCTAATGAAGCATACCGACTTGCCTGTACGGACCTGCTGCTCTGTGATACCCTGACTATTTCTGGAATGCTTTTTAAATATTGAAATTACGTTTGCCTATTTCCCTGCCTCTGATCCTGTGGCAGTTTTATGTAACAGGTCGCCAGATCCACGTTGTCACATGCAGTTACCCTAAGATCTCTTGGGCAGATGTTACCCATGCCTGGCAATTTGGCACTTTATTTTTTTGAGGTTCTAAGAATCTTTTCCAACATCATTTCAATTTGAGGCCAATTCTCAAGATATCACCTACAAAGCAAGGTTTCTGCAGTAAAATTCTCAAGAAAGAGAACTTGGATACAAATGATTTAGCTTTCATTCTGCACTTTATCTTCACCAAGCACTTCTTTTACACTCCAGTCATCTATCAGCTCTCCAGTCTGTCTGGCAGGACATCCATTTCTGAGGTACTTGAAATGATTCAATTTAAATGACTTATTGTAGGCTCTCATATCTTTAGGAGATTGTTTCTCAAAATATCTTTTGGCCAGACTTATTATACTTTAAAATTTAATTTGTGAGAGGGCTTTTTTTTCTTTCTATTTTCTTTGGAGAAAACTTCAACTTTTGAAAGATGCGTCCTTGTTCCTAAGAGATTCCATAACTCTGCTATATAACCCTCCTCACCTCTTAAAAAGTAGCAACAAAAAAAGTTGAAAGTTTTTGATAGATGGTATATATGTTATCCAGCTTCTAAATCACAGTCTTGAAAGAGACTCTCTGCTTTATAACAAGCACTCTCACTTTTATGATGAGCAAAGGCAGAAGGCTGGCATGGCAACTGCCGTGTTCAGTTTCCTGGCTCAGATGTTACCAGAGAACTTTCAGTTCAACCACAACCACACAAACATACTTACTGGGAGCCAGGTAAGAACTAGCTTTGCTATCCCAGGCCCATATGCCAATGTACTCAAATAGACACCAATGCTTTCAAAAGTCACTGCCTCCTACAAGCTTGAGACTGGCATCAACAGACTTCCTCCTTTTAAAACATTCATGAAGTTACCTCCTTCCATACCTTCATGGTAGCAGGTTACTGCTCCAAACATAAAGGCTATTTGTTCAATGTATTAGAACCAGGATTGAAACTCTTGTGAGTTACAATGTTTCATAATACCACAATTAATTTTTTTTAAGGAACATATTCAAAGACTGCAAACAGCACGCAAAGGGGTTTGTTTTGTTGTTGTTAAACTGCAGTATCTGGGGGCTTGACTGCTTTAGCTTAGCAGAAGAATAAGTTACAGCCTATGCCAAGTATAAATGGTCTATTGCCATCCTTACAATGGTTAGCTGAGAATAAACACATTTGATTCAGCAATCATCACTCTGATTTGTGTAGCTGCATTGCTGTTAATCCAGAAACATGGATAAACCAAACTTTTAATTAAAAGAACCAATTATAAGTTACTCCAATTACTTGTACAGACAAGCTTCAAACTGAACTGTTTGACATGAAACCTTACATATCTCTACGTTAAGGTGTAGACAATGAGCAAGAGAACTGAAAGCAGTTCTAAAATGCAGAGCATAAAGAAATCAGACTTGCACTTAAGCTATGTTAGTGCTTTTTTTACCCCCAACCCCCTTCAGCCAAGACTCTCCTCAACCTAAAGATGACACAACACAAATCGTGTTTCCTAGCACTCCACACTGATAACCAGCAGAGACTGCAGCGTTGGAGAGTCTCAGTTAACAGCGCTAAGCCCTTAGAAGGAACAAAATTAAGAGAGTGTCAGCTGCAAATAACTCGACTGACATAATTTTAACCTGACATGCTAAGGTACACAACTATGCCAGTCCTTAGAACTAGTTCCACATTTAACAGATTCTTTTCTACAAAGAATCACTGGTCATTAGCAGTCAGAAAACCCTCATGTTACTACAACTGAATTGTTAAGAAGTAAATCCAGAGGAGAAACGAAAAGCTGTATGTTTATTAAACTGACTTTCTAAATATCAACATTTGCTAAGGAGGCCATCCTTACTGAACACAGTTCAATGAGTGAAAAAAAATCCTAAAACCAGACTGTTGTTGAAATTATTAAATCAGTACTGAGTGGAAGTTTGAAGGTTTATAACTACTCTGGAAAAAGTTCAATTTTTAAACACTTCTTTCTCATTCACTCCACTCAGTTTACTAATAAAGCCAAACCAGACTAGGTTGGATAATATCCCAGCAATTTCCACTGTAAAGTCACAGCCATAGGCTGATACACATCCCGCTACATTTTTTTTATGCTCACAAAGATTGGGAATTTTTAAGCCATCAGGGGCAGACTTACTCCTAAGCTAAGGAGCAACTAAAAAAATTAACTACAATGTGTTGGAGACGGGGGGACACATTAAACCCATTTTGTCAATACTTGTAACGCTAGCAAAATGGAATGGTTTTGCCTTTCGGAAACAATTTAAACTAGATCTGTTCTCTTGTAGTTATAAGCTGACTGATTTAAAATATATGTCTGCAATTTTGAATCAGCATTTTCAGCTTTAATTCCAGCATCACATAGAAAGAGCTGAAAATCTGATCACTATTTCACAAGCTACTGAATAATTATAGCAACTATTTCACAGAGCTGTTCTTCATTAATTCATAATTAACAGGATTTGATAACACAATCTGTACTACTAACTTTTAACAGCATGTTTTTGTCAACTGGAAAAGGACAAGTTTATTTGGTGAACTCCAGAGCTTCTCTCCCATGCTCAGCACCACCCACTTCCTACAATTCCTTCTGGAGATGCCCAGCAAGCTCCTCTGAGCCCTGCTACAATCAGAGACTTCACGTGAACCCTGTCCTCTTCCTCCTCCTGCCTTGCATGAAACTGCTTTATCACATGGACCGGTGGATTTGACAGGGAATGAGATATAGAAACTTATCTGCTGCCAGCAAACTGTTTCCATGATCGGGGCATTGGGAAGGGAAAATGGCAAGGAACAATCCAACCCTCTTCAACACATTCCAGGCACTTGTAGGGAGGAGGGGGCAGCACCAACAATCCAGGATTTTAAATTAATTAAAATAATGCCTTCAAAAGATATGCTGGCTTGGAAAACCTGAATGTCTGTCTTTTTCCTACATCCCCAACAGAAGCAATATCTGCAGAAATTCTGCACAAATCCAAGGATTAGCAGCATGCCTGAGGAAGCAGGATCTTCCCTTCAAGCATCCTAGTCACACTTCAAAAGGCTGTATGAATTTGAATAAGCTTTCCCTACTACTATGGAACATAGAAGCAGAAGCAATTATCAAAGTACAGTAGAGGGATGTTTTCCTGTTATAAATAAACCTTCCTCATCCTCAACTACTCAGCTCTCCTCCTCCAGCTTCCCATCACAGTGAGAGAAGCAACACAAGTGCTCAACCTTGGTGGACCACACCAGAGAAACTAAAGTTTTGGCTCTTCTGAGACAAGAATATCACCAGGTGCTGAGGATACAGAGAACCAGGTTCTATTTTGTTACTGCAATCTATGTTGAAAATGATGTTGTTTCTGAAATAACAATTAAAAATACAATCAACAACCACACAACCCCTTCACACAAGTAATAACTCAACAGGAGCTACACACAAAGCAAGTGTTTTTTCCAGGCAAAAGGCAACAACTGTAGAAATGTTACACAGGATCATTTTCTTTTCTTTTAAATATTCTCTTTGATTATTTAGCTTGCACAATATATATCCCACATTGTATTTCATTTGTTTATGAGTATCTGGGCAGAGCTCCAGTGCTTTGATGCAACTGGTCACTGTGAATAGCTCAGTTAAACACGAGCATTACCACGAGCTGGGAAAGCTGGAGAGGTGAAGGATATATATAGCACCAATGTCCAGTACAGGACAGGGTTGAGAGCAGCCAAGCAAACAGGAACAGAATTCCAGAAAGTTTCTTCACCTCAACAAGAAAAAGTCCAAAAAATGAAGGACTCCAGAAAACCACAATTGTTTTCACAATGAATACAGCTATCTTTTTACAATCTGAATGAGAAAAACACAGAGTGCAGATAAAGTACAAACAAATATTGCTGCCTGCAACTACAAATATTTAGTGAGAAGATTAAGTCAAAGACTCAGACTTCTCTGCATTGAAACTTCTCATGCTAGAAGCAAAACAAGCTCCAAACCGATTCACTGTAGAGAACAAGGTGTCAGATTACTTGATTTTATGAGATGTACATGAGCCCAACTGTGTGTTTAATTTTTTCTTATTAGACTGCATGACCAACTTTTTTTAATGAATATTTACTGGAAACAGGCACTTAAGGCAGAAATACACTTGTACCACACATTCTGCGTCAGCATTCATGCAGGCAGGATTATCTAGAGCCACTGACATTTGAAGGGCTCCACCTGGGTGACTTAAATGGGCCAAGTAAAAACATTGACCAAAATAAGAAAGTTCACCCTGACCGTGGGGCTCAATATGCAAAAATACTTTGGTAACTGTCCTACTGTGCTCCACCTCAACCTCTTCCTCGGTACCATGTGTAAGGGGATTTTATAAGTGATTTCTAGCAAAATGAGGAATGCTAACTGGGGTGCAGAAATGTTCTTCATAGAGAAAAGCATTAAAACAACATTAAAATCAACTTCACAAGCTTGCTGAATCTTATAGTTGAGTTTTGTGAGATTGTTTCAGAAAATGGCCCCAACAGATCCCTTGAATGTTTTAACAGTTCTAGGTCTGAGCCCTCCTCACGCAAACCATGTGGTACAACAGAAGATGAAGGGATTGCAGCTTGTCCAACAGCTAAGAGCCAACACTGAATTTTATTTAGCCAGGTTAAATGGCTGTGGGTAATGCAGCCAGCCTCTGTATGTCAGGAGAGCTTGGGGGGTTGATTATTATTTTTTAAGAAAAAAAAAAATTCAGGTGATAAATTTGAATACAGTTTTGGGCTAATCTTCCATCTTACTGTATTTTTGTATCATTTGCTTTTAGACTGTTCCTCGGAGCAATAAATAAAAAGCAGCCATTTTACTGTGTTCTCCCATAGCTATAATGCGATGCACCAGATTGGAGTTATTGAATAAGCTCATAAACCCCCAGGTTACATTCTTCTTCATCTGCAGCCTTGCCTTTCATGTGATCTCTACTCTTAAAGGGACTAGAGGCTGTCCTCAGGCATACCCTGTCTTTGAAGATGAAGCCCCAGCTACATTTTATGGAAAAAGCCCTCTCAGTTCATACCTTCACCAAACTGCATAGCAGGTTTAAACAATTATGCAAGACAGTGGATTTCAATTCCAGGCTCCTCTTACTCAGTCTCAAGTTTTAAAAATAATATTTTTCTTTCTGCTAGGGCACTCCTGAAAGAAATGTTCCAAACAGCAATGATCCAAAGACATTAAAGAAAAAAGTTACAGCTTAAACAGTGTGACACAGATTATGAATAAAGAAACCCTTTCCATATGGAAAAGTTTTAAAAAATTGACATTTCTTTTCAATATGTGTTAATCGGAAAGACAGTAGTGAATTCTGACTGTTTCAGGCAGAAGAGAATCAAAACTCCTGGGATATATTACACAAAAGAGCAATTGCAAAGAAAGAACAATCCTTTAGTTTCTTTTGAAACTTAACTATTAACAGTGTTTTCTTAAATGGCTGAGAAAGTCTGCAGTTTGGAGCCAGCCACATGTTACTTATCAATGCTTCAAATGCAGGGTGAGTAAGAAAGGCCATGTCTGGTTCCTTTTGCAGCAGGGAAAAAAAAAATCTCTTTTGAAGTCTTCTAAGGGACTGACGGGGGAGAAAGTGTCAGGAAAAGGACCTGACAGGTTTTGCACAGTGAGGGGCAAAAAGCAGTCTGGAGTAAAATCTCCTGTCTAAATTGGGCAAAGAGATAGAAACCTCTCCTTCAGCACTGGAGATATCAGTTTAAAAAGTCTGAGACTCTCTTGCATCTTTTTTCCAGCCACATATGAATTTCTTTTTATGCTTTTTGCCAGCTTCTCCTCTTACCAGGAGCCTGCAGAAGTGTCCAGTGCAGCACTGAAGGGAACACAGCCATGCTGGGGCTCCATGTACAGCAGTCAGTCCCTCAAGCTCCCAGGAAAACAACTTGCATTTTAAATACTGCAAGCATCACAGAAGACCTCAATTTAAAGGTGGAAGTGATCATCTGAATAATCTTAAAGCAAAAGTCAAAGGGCCAAGAAATTACTCTGTTTCTTGAAATGAAAGACGTTATTGATGCGTATGTCACTGTCAAGTTTGCTCTTTTGTGCTGGGACAGGATTTCTCTCCTGTATTTTTGATTCTGTGCAAATAACTAACCTGAGAAGTTCCTCATCACCTGCAATGTAAGTGTAATTACCCACCAGCAGGTCAAGAACTAGACATATTTAATTTTTACCAGCACTGTAAGTTGTCCTGCCCTTTCTTTTAAACTCCCACAGTCTTGAGGACACCAATCAAAAAGAAAACATATTTTTTCCTCAATCAAAGATAAATACTTGATATAATCAGTCTTTAAAAGCCATATTAAAAGTAGAAATTGGAGAGATTAATTTTATATAAACTCTATTCTTACCTGTTGCAAGCTGCTTTTGTGCTCATTGCATTAACAACCTCCATAGCTAAAAATATGCAAACTTAGCATTAACTCAGGGCAGAAAGCTCCAGAGTTCAACTCATCATTACTCACAAGTAACAACTTCATGTACCCCTGGTAGGAGGCAGCTCAGAACTGTTCCATTTGAAGTGTACAGAAGTGTGCAGTCAGCTGATACTAATAAAAGTCATTGTCTTTACATTTTGATGGTGATAATATTGACTCCTTCCTTGCTTCTGCCTTAGAGCAGTTGCAAGGTATGTGCAGCATCTCACAGGTAATACTGCACAGCAAATAAAGTAGAAAAAACCAAACAACTTTCTCCCAATTAAAAAGAAAAGCTCCCCAAAAGAATCCTAGCCAGGTGTTAGCAATAGGATTATTTTAATATAGTCTTATTTTCAGCCATAAAACCGTAAGTTGTAACACTCTGTCTTATGTTAATCAAGGACTGTGGAGCTGTAGAAAACACTAGTAGAAAAAAAAATACTTCAGATAAGAGATTAGGCACTGAAATACCTAAAAGACTGCACTGCAAGAATTTTTACTGCCTATTATTATAAAAATGAAGAGCACAACAAAGCATATGCTAGGTATACTACAGTAACACTTAAGACAGAATTATCTGAAAAATGTACGAAGACCATTCCCGACTTCTAAAATATAGGCTACTGCTCAGGTTTTGCTGTCCTCATAGTTCTCCTTTTGCATCTTTAGGAACTGCACATGTGATGGTTAAATAACATGCTGAAGTCTGCTGATTACTGTGATGAATGTCCAAGCTGCAAGCACCACAATCACTCATCCTTGATGATACCTATCACCAGCTGGGCAGTGTACCCACTTTTACAACTAGGTAATATCCATCTCACTGTGGCTGGAACTTGCAGGACATCTCAATATCCTTACAGAAGATCCATTACATATCTGGAGCAAATATTACACAGTATTGTTCAGACTCTTGCACACACATACCAAAGCCAAGGTACAATTTCAATCCACAGAAGTTTTTTGCACAATAGTAATGAGATTAAAGTTACTGCAGGGGGTTTTTTGTCTGCTTTTAAATAAAGCCACTTTAAAGTGGTAGTTTGCTGTTTTAGTTCCCCTTAAAATCATTACACTAAATGACAAGTAAAACCAAAGCCAAGAATTCAGACAGTGAAGTGTTCTACATACCTTGATTTTTTCCACAGTTCTCTTTGCTCTAGTAATGTCTTTGACCTGTAAAAGAAAAGAAAGATTACCAACTCCTGCTTTTTCAATATTACTAGAATATACTGTGCGCTTAAAACTCAAGCGAGCATTAACATAACATTTAGTTTCTTGAACTCTATTTCAGAATAGTTCATTGAATTACATTTTACTTTGTCATCACACAACACATTTTCCATATACAAAACCCTCACAGGGAAGTCTCATTTAAGAGCCCCTCATGGGAATCACCATTTTGCCTCATGCACAGCAGGTTACAAATAAAATTAAAATCCAGCCCACCTGCCTCATTTTTAAAATAGAG
Organism: Brachypteracias leptosomus; assembly: GCA_013401335.1. Classification (NCBI taxonomy): domain Eukaryota; kingdom Metazoa; phylum Chordata; class Aves; order Coraciiformes; family Brachypteraciidae; genus Brachypteracias; species Brachypteracias leptosomus. The sequence continues at coordinate 108,017 of VYZX01027358.1, forward strand.
CAAAACGGCCACAATCCACAATTCGTCTTGTAGCCCAGCAGAACTGAACTCTAGAGTAGTCACTATGCTGCTGAGCAGGAAGGCTCCAGTCAGATGGGGAGCCAGGGAAAGGGAGACAATACTGCCTTTGAAGGTGGACAACTCCTGGTGTGCAAAGTTCATGAGGAAACAACTGCCTTGCTCTGACCCTTTCCCACCACTGAGCAGTTATGGCTTTTCCTCTTGCCTTCATCTAACATGAAAGTCAAATGAGTAAATAAAACAGCAATTGTTTGCTTTCATCATCTTTTGTCTTCCCAGTCTTTGAGTACAAGTTATCTTCAACCGAACCTGACAGATCTGTTTCCATCATCTTCCCTTTTCTCTCAACCCCTCCTCCAAGGAAAAACAGTTATTTCCTGGGGCATGGGAGCCAGAGGCCAGACTCCCTGATTTCATACATGTGTACAAAACATATGCTACATTCTTTTTTAAGATCTACATATTGCAAATTAGATATTTTATGCATTGTGAAAACACTGAGCTCAGCCTACCACCAGGCACAGGCAGTACTTCTCACCAACCTGTTAATTCATTTTTATTCATCAGGTTGTAGCAGTATCCTTCAACCATCACCAGCTTTTCCCTATTACTCTTTCATGACTTTGGTACAGCACCCTCAATCATTACTGTTTAGGTTTTCTCAGTATATTGTACTACAAATATTTGAGTCTCAACATTTCAGCAGGCTGGTTAACCCATTCCCCATCATCACTAAAAACTGGGTTATTCCATGTTCTCCATGAATTTCATCAGTAAAGAACTGACTTCAAAAAAATCAGCGTGCACTAAAAGAAGGCATGTAGAATTATAAAAAATTACTGTAAGACATTGTCACAAGATACTCTGAAACAAAAAACAAAGCTTTCTAGGGAAACACAGTTAAATGTTATTGTATGTATGCTCAAATTGTCCATTTTCCCTGAACTGCTTTGTTACAGAAGTCAGTTCCTTGTTCACTTGAGAAATAAATGTTGCCATAAATATGGCATTATTTTCAGCAAGTTCATATTTAGGAATGAACAATGTACTTATACTCAGCATTAATACAAGTAAACAACCACAAAACTAGTTCATCTGCTTTGAGACCTGACAGGAATAGTGATTTAAGAGACAGAATTGGCTCTAGCCAGGTGCTCTGCATGGGGCTTGGGCGTATTTGCTTATTTTACTGCCCTGTCAGTGGCTCCCTGGCAGAGCCCTCAAAGCGCTGGTGGTGACTGGGGAAAGAGGAGGAAGTCTATTGGCATCAGAATGTCGTGTTCGAGCAGGAGCCCTCTGCGGCGTTAGGAATTTAAACACTTTAACGTGACTTTATTCTTGGCACAACTACCGTTTATTTTTTCATCCACTTCACACTGCTAGAGATAAGGGAATACTATTTCTATGCAAGTTCCTGATACGTTATTTTAAGTGTAGCCATCACCCACAAGAAGAGACTGTCTTGCAGACTAGCAGGTACTGTTTCTAGAGGGCATTGGTAGACCACTCTCAGATGTGAAAATTTAATATTTTCTCCAATTTTGTCAGCTCTGGCTCCTTCAGCACCAGCAGGCAGAACACAGAGGTGACTGTTTATGATGGTGTTTAACAGCATTTTAGCCCCCCCTGAGCTGCCCAGCACTGCTCACTGCCATGGGGGCCAGCGTAGCCCCAGGTAAGCGATGGACAGCTTGCTCAGCTGTGTTCCCACCTCTGGGCACTGAAGGAGCTGGAGACCTTACAGCTCTCAGCAACAGGAGGCAGTGGGGGAAACGGCTGAAGCCAAGAACTCTGGCACTCCAATCATCATATACTTTTGTACAGATTTTTTTCTGTCCTTTGTCACAAGCTCTTTGCTACAATCCCTTACTACTTCTTCAGGTCCCTTCTGACTAGTATTGCTCAATGCACTTTCACAAGCTCTTCCTCCTCAATTCAAAATTCTCATTATTAGAAAAACAACCACAAACAAAAAAATCACAACAAACACCCCCTTGACAACTGCAAAGCTACTATGCCATTTGTTGTCATGACCTAATTCACTCTGCCTAATCCACTGGGGTCTTTTCATCCCACTCTACCCACTCGAGTATGGGCAAAACACTCTTGGCAGACACTGGGCAGCAGTTGTCTCCATTGCAGTCAGCATTGTTTAGGCCATGTTCACAGCTCTTATTTGTTAATTAGATGCCTCTATGACCAGATTAAAATTATACATCCAGTAACAAAGGATGGAGATCATATCAAGAAAGGGAATAACAGTCACACAGTAAAGAACCAAGTCAAAGTCAGCTCTCAGATCAGAGAAAATAACTGAAAGACATTCTTGGATGAATAAATTAGAAAGAAAGAGATGGATTTTAACTCAAGATAGGATAAATATTGAATATGAGCAGCTTAAAAATTTGGAATACATCTGAATTAATGGATGTGTCAGAAATCAGATATATTACACAAATCCTAACAGGATATTGAAAATGCAAGCACAAATTGAATGGTAAATGAGGGTTTCAGCCTGTAGGACAAAAGGATTTGTGCAGAGATACCATTTCTCTTCTTGAGAATTAAAGCGCAAAGCCATTTTAGCTATTTGAGAGCTAGCTCTCCCCTGTTCAGAGAAGCAACATTTTAGAGCTGCATCCAGAAACTATGAGTAATCAGTGACAGATAGTCAAGGAACTTATGGGATATCCCAAAGAAACACCTCCTGGAATGAAAATATAACCTTCAACTAGTCATGTTACAATACCTGATCAGCATATATTCTGATTTGAATCCAAACCTTGAGCATAAAAAGCAAAGCCCTAGTAAATATTTAGGAGAATTTTGAGTTCCAAACTGAAGAGCTGGTAACTAATTTCTTTTTTTAACAAACAAAACCATCAAAAGATTGTGCAACTCTAAGAGCCCTTGAGGAAACAATTGGGAATTTTTCATAACATGGTATTTCCTTATACCACTGACCACAGGAATGCAAACAGTTCCACCAAACAGAGATTTCTTCATTGGAAACAACTGACAATCTAAGCATGTTTCCATCTTTTCCACTCTCAGTGCTCAGCAAACAAAATAGATGATATAATATGATACAGAAGTGTCATAACCAAGGCCACAATATATCTTTACTAAAACTCAGCACCTGACTGGCTCCACAAGAATCTGTTTCCTGAGGGCTAGAGAGAACTTATGCTTAATTATTCAAGCATCTTTGTCTAATTAAAAAAAGAAATCCATTGTGATTTCTACTTATTTGTTGGATTTTCCCGAAATCCTGTTAGTATCCCTATCAACCTGAAACAGACCCTCAGCCCCAACCATAACTCAGTGTATCAGTAACAAGACCCAGTCCTTCAGCATTCCCTGACAGTGAGGCAGGTGATGGTCGTGAGGAGCACTGGCACAAAAACACGGGAAATTGAGTAACAACCCAAGTGCAAACAGGTTTTACTACTGGTAGTATACCCCTTGTACCTTACACAATATCCCCCTGTGCTGGTTTTGGCTGGCGTAGAGTTAATTTTCTTCATAGTAGCTAGTATGGGGCTATGTTTTGGATTTGTGCTAGAAAGCATTGATAACACAGATGTTTTTGTTACTACTGAGCAGTGCTTACACCAAGTCAAGGCCTTTTCTGCCCCTCACACCACCCCACCAGCAAGTTGGCAGAGGGTGCACAAGAAGTTTGGAGGGGACACAGCCAGGACAGCTGACCCCAACTGACCAAAGGGATATTCCAGACCATATGATGTCATGCTCTGCGTATAAAGCTGGGGGAAGAAGGAGGAAGGAGGAGGATGCTCAGAGCGATGGTGTTTTGTCTTCACAAGTTGCCATTACACATGATGGAGCCTGCCGATAGAAAGTGGTGACCAAATTCCTGGTTTTGCTTTGCTTGTGTGTGCAGCTTTTGCTTTACCTTTCAAACTCTCTATCTCAACCCATGAATTTTCTCGCTTTTACTCTGATTTTTCTCCTCCATCCCATTGTGACGGGAGTGAGTGATTTTCTCACCAGCTCTGTTAGGGATTATTATTTGAACAATGCCAACTGACAGCATTAATCCCCCCAAAGGGAGCTGCAAATGTTGGTGTATGAGTATGGGCAAAGGCACTCTTAGTACTCAGTCTACTAGCCTTCTGACCCTGTATGAGGAGACCAAATATCAGAGAGACCCCAAGGGAAAGGCAAGACAGGCCTTACAAAGGGACTTAATTTTCTTGACAGCTAATTAACAAGTCACTATCACAGAGAAAGCAATTTACACCCTGTGCTGAGCTTCATGCTGCAGAGAAAGAGAAGAAATGAACATAAGCAAGGTTAAGAACAGAGAGATTTGTCAGGATTCAGGAAGGCACCAGGAACACTAAAAGTTACTAATCATCGGCACTCTGACAAATATCTGTCATTGCAAATTTGCAACTCAATTAAACCAAGATTTTAATCGGGGCTACAACTGTACTTAATTCTCTCCACTGCAGCTGAAGGAAAGCAAGGGGAACAAGTCATAAAAACAGAACAGAACTGAACTGTGCCGCAAAAGAGACCAAATTGTTTTCAGAAGGAAAAACCAAAACAAACAAAACCCATGAAATACAAAGCTTTACGGAGTTAGTGTGCCAAACAAGTCAAGAATTTGAGGGTAGGAAAGACAGACAAATGCCTCAACTTTAGATAGACATTAAAAGGCTTTTATTGTGGGGAAGAGCATTTGCAATCTATGGTAGAGGGATTATTACCCTGGTAGTCAAGGAAACCACTCTTACAATTACAAGATTTCAAATTTTGGAATTCCCCTTTTAGAAGAGAACATGGAATAATCCTCCATGCTCTTCAAAAAGGACGTGGTGTCCCACGTGCAGACAAAAAGAGCCACAGGGCTTTTGTCCCAATGGCACTGTGGAGAAGAGGTCACCATCACAAATGAAACATGTCTATGCTGTACTTTAATCTTTTGAGATAAAATAGCCATTGCAAGTCTCCCATAATATTTTCCATATACAAAGTCATTTACCAGGAGTTACTGAACAGGAAGTTAAAAATTTCAAGTTGGGCTTTATTTGAACTATTGCTTCTCTTGATTTTTCTTTCAAAGAGATGCACACTGAACTCTCAAAGAGCTGAACTTTTGTCACAGCACACTCTTGGTCTTGGAGAATTCAACTTTTCTAAATCCTCAAACATATGAACCGTCCTTCCTTTCTAGATTATTTTGAAGATCTAAACATATTATACAAAGAAGCAACTCAGTTTAATGACAAATAATACAGCAAAAATTATTTTTCCGGTTATTACCTTAACTGGATGACTGAAAAACCACATCAGCTGATATGCCAGAGTCTGTGCTAAGATTTAGAAGACTATTCAAAACTTTGTTTTTACTACTCTGTGTCCTAGAGGAAAACATGCACCAAAAGATTTTCAGTTTTATCTTACTGGCAATGCTACAGAGAGCTACCCAAACTCTGCAGACTGTAAGGCAAGGCAGTAGATAGAGCACACTGCATACTTCCACAACTAGAACACAGTAGAATTAGAACATTAGAATATCAAGCTACCCAAGAAATGATTTGCTGGTTTTCATTAAAATGCACCATTCATTTTTATTTTTTCCTACAGTTGCTGCACCAAGTTGCATGTTCAGAATAGCAAGAAACTACTGGGCAGAGTCTGTCACACTCATACTCAAGTTGAATTGGCACTACAACCAGTGGAAACTTTGGTGTGGATAAGGAGGCAGAGATTGATTTTAGAAAAAAATGTTACTACACAAAGCTATTGAAGAGCATCTGAAAAGCTTTAAATCATTACTCCTGGCTGAATTAAATACGTACGAAAATGCTGATTCACACTTACCTTATGGTTTATAGTGGAATAATACTTATTCCATTTTACCTTTGTCATCTGATAAATCCCAGTACTATAGGCTCAATGCTCAATAATTCAGTGTTGTAATTAATACAGTAGACACTAGACAGCAACTATAAGTACTAACTGTTTCTCAGCAAGACTGTAAAAATATTTTCAGGTGGGATATTTTAAGTAATTAAATTTTAATTTTTTAAAATTAAATTTTCAAATAAATACAGTCCAAGCAGTGAGAAACGACAATTTCAGAAATCATCTGAATGGCCTTAAGAATATGGATGCCAGGTCCAGTTCTGTAACACACATCCTAATTGGCCTCAGGAAAATAGTTTCAGCATTACGAACTTCTGCTCTCCTTACCCTCTTAAAATGAGGTGAAGTCCCTATTGAGATCAGTACTGGTCAACCCATATTCATTCATTAATATATTGCATCTCTTTCACTGACAGGTACTTCAAGTCAGACAAAATATAAGTGCTAAATGAGACTTCAAAAAGCCTGTCAAGGTGAGGTTGACAATGCTCCTTTAGCCTTCATTATGAAAAATGAAAAAGCACAGGTTCAAGCTACACAAAATATATTTGAGCAAAATTATTTTCAAGCTGTGTCCAAGGTTTGGGTAGCTGTGAAAAAAAAAAAAATCCACCTAGCATTTTTCAGCTGTTATTTAATGCCCCTGAACTTACATCCTAATCTTCCCCCCACTCCTCCTTTTTTTTTTTTTGCATATATTCTGGTATTCAGACTCTTTAGATTTTAAATCTCTACAGGATGAAAAAAAAAAAAAGAAATCTTACAGTCCTTTTTAAAAAGAAAATGAAGCATGGGAGCCCAGCATGACTCCTTTCTCACCTTTTGTTCACACAAGTTTCCTACTTTCTTCTTGACCCTGAGACAAAGTCTCTTTCTCATTTTCTACCAGTCTTTCAGTGTCAACTCCAACTCATTAGCTTACAATCTCATTGCTGTCATCAGATTTCACCTACTAATGTCATACTCCACATTTTAAAAGTTGCTCTCAGCTTCTCACCAAAAACCATCCACTCCAACCACTTCCACCTTGTGGTTTGCAGAATCCCACCCTCAGCAACATGTACTTGTTCAAAACTGCCAAGACTGCTCATGGTTGTAAAGACATCCTGCCCTCCACCCATTGGAGCTCCCTCCTTTTTCATGCTTTGCTCCCACTTCTGCTTTCAGTTTTCAGCACTATCTCCTACACTGAAAACATTTAATCTTTGGTCTGCTCCTTCTCTTCCGTTGTCACATGTGCTCTTGGTATGAGAGCTGCCTCTAAGCATCGCTTTGGCTAACCTCCTATGAATCATAAATACACTAGTTTACCACTAGGAAATGGTTCTGCATTTATGTAGCCCTTTTTATTCTCAATCCAACATCCACAAGAGAACATGTTTACATTTTTAATCACCTCAAATTTGCAGCCAGAAGCAACTTCTTGGTACTGTATGCAGACCATCTACCTCCTACTCTGCACAAGACATCAACTACAACATCAAAGCTTCAAGAAAGGAATGGGCACTTCAGGGAGGAAGACCTCTGCTCCCTTGGGCTCTATCTCCCACAAAAGGAAAGAAGAAAAACTTTCCAACTCATTCAGGCATGTATATTTGATACACCATTCTCATTAGACTTGCATGTAAAAAATATAAGTATCTGTATAGTACTTGTATAGCAATGAGGAACTGATAAAAAGCAAGGTAAGTTTCACAGGGAATCTTTCCATATTTTTTCATATGAAGTTTTTCATATAAAGACCTAGCACATTCTCACACTACATCTCATAGCAATTTTTTTGCCCCTTCAGTCCTAGAAATATCCACTCAAGACGTTTTTACTAAGCGATGCTTGCTAACTTGATGCTTCAACTGCCTTAGCAGTCACTGATTCCTTTCTAATCTCATCTCTTCCTTCAATACTATGTTCTTATTTCTAAGCCATCAAATCCACAGCACCTCTACACCCACACTGGCACACAGTTTTTCTCTTTCAGATATGAAGCTCAAGTGTTACTCTCATTCTACTCCGGCAACATTACTTATGAGAACTTTCAGCAATGTTATGGGCATTCTGCATCTCTTTCTAAGACTGTCCGAACTTGTCTCATACCGTGCCCAAAAACACGAAGAGGAGAATGGAAATAGAAATGAGGCCCTGCAGCTGAAATTCTGAGGGGCTGGAGAGGATTTTCCTCATGCTCCTAGTAGTGATTGAGGCAACCAGCCCAGTTGCATCAAGACACAGCACAACCTCCCATGAGGAATCTCTGTGCCTGACAACAGATGATCAAAAGATCTTTCACAACAATCTTCAGATGTGTGGTTTAATTTTCTTCCAGTATTAATATATAGCTATAGATAATATATAGATAAAGCCATAGCTAGACTCATGATGCCACTATTTCCACAAAACAAACAATGATCAGTGCCCATATACATCTTTAGATATTTTTCCCTCAGCTACAAAGAACCAAACCCCCTTAATTATTGAAACAAGCTGTATTTGGAAGTTAAGATCATGATTTGTTTACAAAACTGACCAACTTTATTGGTGAAATAAAAACAGATTTTTATCAGTATTCTTTCTAGTTTACTCCAGTATTATAAACAGAAATGTTGCCTCTTTATACTTTTCAGTTTAATCACTCATGAAATGCTCAATCCAGACCCCAAACCTGAGAAAGAATAGAAACCAGATACACTTTTTTTTTGTTTTAAACTCCATCTTGCTTGTTCACTTTTGACTTCTACAGGGCTTAATTCATCCAACCTCCACCCTAACCCCTGGGAGCATCTCGTACTTTCCAGCCATCTGGACTGTATTTACTCTACTAAGAAGAAAGTCAAATTTGCTCATGAAGAAAGAAAAATTTTTTCTTGAACAAAGAAAATCCCCTTATTGTCTTCCTATCTTCCCATCTTGCCTGCATAGTTATTTAGTGATTTTCTAAAAAAAAAAAAAAAAAAAAAGATTGTGCCCTCTGGGGAGCTTGCACAGTCTTCCTTGTGACCTCTACTGAAATCATACAATTATACAATTTCTTCATTTATCATTTTCTAGTGCTGCCTTTTTTCTTTTCAGAAAAGTGAAATTACTATTTGCCCCTCAGTTTTCACCTTCTCCTCACAAAAAGCTTTACAAACAGCATGAGTGTTCATGTGTGATGGATTAGGACAGTAGCAGTTGTACCAAAGTGTTTATTTAGACAGTAAAAGCAACACTTTTGTAAATAAAATGAACTGATGCCAAACTAAGATCAGAGACAAATTTTAAAAGGAACACAGACAAACATTTATTTTTGAAATTGTATTTATTTTGATGGTGGCCCACCCTCCCTCTGCCTGGCAGCTCACTGCTAGCACAGGACCGCTGCCCCTGTTCCTCCACCTTTCAAAATATCTGTGCTGCAACTCCTCTCCCAACACCAGAGATACAAGCCAAGGAAAACTTGCAGAAAAAGTGCAATCTGCAGAAGACCAGCAACTACCTCAAACTGGTTTTTGCTTTCAACCATATGTCCTTAAACCCCACCTACTTTTATCTGGTTTTATCTGAGCTGCTGTATAATGCTTCCCTCTTAGCGCGCTTTATAACCCTGTTTTTCAAGGCACACTATCTCTTTTGATCAAAGGTAGTCAACTATAGCTTATCACTAAAAGCTATTTTGCAGCATTATTCTACTCCACTTGACATGCACTAGGAAATCTGTATCAAGTTTCAATGAAAGCCAGATTGGCCTCTCTGTTGCAGAGAAAACTAATGAAAGCAGTGAGCAATGCATGACATGCAGCTAACTTTAATTAGGAACTGAAGGTTCCTGATGCTTTGTGATGCTTGACCCAAACATCTGATTCATTTTAAAACTTAATTCAGTTTAATGAGCTAATTTAACACTTGCGATAAGGGAAAATGCCAATGTAGAACTATATTACATAAATTACAAAACAGGTACTAGAAGAAAAATACCTTTCTGGAGGGATGATTATTTAAAGAGAACTACCTGCTGTTGCTTATTTTCAGGTTGAATCTCTGAATTTAAGTCAAAGAAGTGACCCTTCAGAGACATAATGATTTTTAATGATCACATCAAGTATATTCTTTCTTTAATGGCTCTGTAATATGTCAGTTAGTGACAGCCTTGGCTGCAGTGATCACAACATTGTAGAGCTTGGGATAATGCTGAGCACACTGAAGGTTAGTTCCAAGACAAAGGTTTTAGACTTTAGAAGAGCAAACTTCAACTCACTCAGGGCTTGGTTGGCAGGGATCCCGTGGGAAGCTTCCATGGAAGATAAGGAAGCTAGTGAGTGCTGAGAGTTTTTCAAGAACACTCTCCTAGACACTCAAAACCAGTTCATCCCCTCTAATGGCAAGGGAAGTAGGCAGAGCAAGAGACCCCCTTGTCTCAACCATGAGCTTCTGGGTCTGCTCAACCACCTCATTTGAACTGTATTTTTCTATCTTGAAAGATTGGACTAGATGATCCCTGAGGTCCCTTCCAACCTGGCATTCTATGATCCTATGATTCTGGAATACTAAGGAGTAGAAAAGCTCAATCACAGATGCGCAGGAGGGTGCACCCCACAACCACAGTAAGTTCACTAGAGTAGGAAATATGCTGTATAAAAATAAGCATGAATTAAAAACATAATTGAATATGTCCATATGAAGAAAAAACTAATCAAGTAACTAATCTAGATACCACCACATATGAAATAATGCAAAATAGCTTTTGCATAAAGCTTTGTGGCCACACAAATCCTTGGACTAGAATAATTAAGGGGAAAAAGCTGGGGCAAAAACACTTCCCTTACCAATATTTACCTCTTCCACATCTATAAAATTAGGACTTAAAGCAACGTTAACAAACCAAACATTCTGCTTCCTTGTATTCATAGTTGCCGGTTTCTAGATTGATTCAACATTATTCATTCCAAGTTTTTTTGCATTGTCATCTCCAAACCCCACAAAAGGTCCATGAGTATGAATAAATATGTTTTGTTATTAAAATTATCTGAAGCATAGCGAAGATGCAGCTCATCTCTTAGGGAAGCATTGCCAAACAAAACCCCAGGAGGTCCGTTACCAGTTGAGCAATACCTCCATTAGCAAGGACTTCCTTTTCCCACTTTTATGTGATCTCAAGCTCTCCAAGTTTTCCCCAGAATTTGTAGTATTTTTTTTCCTTTTAGAAGCAAAGACATGGACAATAATCAATTAGGCAACTGAACTTCCTTTTCTGGAGACAAGTTACTAAAAATTATTTTTACTTCCAGCAATGACAACTCCTTGCAGCTTAATCAAAGGAATAGCAATTGCAGCCTAATGCCACTCTCCAGAGCATCCGAGTTGGAAAGTGATTAGTAAGAGAAGATTCACTGCAGAGAAGAGAAGAATCTGCAAAGAATTGAGAGCAAATATATTTGCACTTAGCATCAATTTGATTTTACGTGAGTCTGACAGAAAATGTGAAGTGACTTGATTCTCAGTCTGCAGCTATGGTATGAAATTAGTTTCTAAGGAAACAGGACAGAATTTGAGTGAACAACATCTCTGGGTTTGTGCTGCTTCTGTAGCAAAACCAGCATCAGCTGCAGAAGGTGCATGAAGCAAAATCCTTCCAAATCGATTAAGGAATTGAATCCTGAGCATCCTGAACTAGCAATTTAACTATAGCAGCCTGGCTGGTAGGCACACACACCTACTCCAGGAGGAAGAGCACAGAGGTGTAAGCAGGGTGCATCCCTGCTTACCAGCAGTACCATCCTCCTCCTCTGAACAACAGTGCAGGAAGAGACACTAAAAATAACCTATAATACAGTTGGCACTTCATATGGTCTGCTCCTTCATGCATGCTGCAGTTCCCCTATGACTTCTTAAAAATCTGACTGTCCAATCTCATGGTTCCTCTTTCAGAGGGAAAACAAATTTTTAAGCAGTGAGGAGCAAACATTTCTTTCTTTCCAAGAACTCAAAGGGTGAAAGGTGCTGATTTTCAGGATTTTCCACACTATGAACCCCAAAGAGGTTTCCCTGCCCTGATGAGTACTGGACTTCAGAGGTCCCCACCGCAAGCCTCTCCACCAGTAGAAGTGATGACATGGAGCTGCTCTGGATGGTCTCCCTGTCAGTGCTGTGCCCCATGTGCAGGGATCACATTCAGGATGTGGATAGACCCAAAGGGCAGCTACACCAGGGAACTCCACAAGATTGATTCCTTAAGGCCAAAATAATCAGAATTCTTTGGAGAATTTAAAAAGAAAAAATCAACACAAAAAAAGCTTTAGAAGTATGTGGTGCACTTCCGAAACTTTGAAATGAAACATTCCTTCTACCAATCAGCCACGTAACCCACTGCTTAGCAATGGGGGTTGCACATGTGTATGTGTCTGCAAGAGGCAAAATAAGTCTTGTTATCCATCACTCTTAACACAGCAAGACAGCTTCTCCTTGGGTACACACAGGGTTTTAAAGAAAAAGTTACCTTAAATTTCCATTTCCAAGTAAATCCAGGTGTCCCTTACATTCAACAAAAACTGGATCATGAGTTGAATATAAAAGTATTTCTGAAGCAGTTTCAATACAGGTGTTTGAGTGAGGTTAACTTCAGCTCCAGAGAAAACACTCCTCAGTTTGCATACATGCTACATTGTTTTGGGCAGGGACAGTTCATTTTGCAAAGCTGTTCACTTTTCAAAAGGAAAATGCCAATGCACCTCAAAACAGCGCCAGGAACCTACTTCCAAAACCACTGGCCTGAAGATCAGCAGCCCAGAGATAACAGCCCAGGCCTGAAATCCCAGATATGTTACCACAGGCCAGGCTATTACTTCACTATGCTATTCCACTGCAGGCTGCACATCAATACCCACCTCTATCTATAAATCAATAGAACCTATTTTCAACACAAAAGCTTCAAAATAAATCCTTCTGACCAAGCTTTCAAATTAATTATGCAAATGCTGTATGAAAATGCACAGATCATTATGACTTCAAACTTTTAAATTCCTGCATAGATACCCTGAAAGGAAATGAAAGTAAATGCCTAATTATACACATCGAATAATCCAGATAATGGCCTGTCACATGCATCACTGAATGCAAATCAGAATGATGGTTTTAGCTGTAAACACAACATGGAAACATCAAGTAACTTTGATCTTGTCTTTGGTAAGAACATGCTTCTTTAGGATACTATTCTGTATTCAATGGGAGATATATATATATATATTTAGCTTTTTTTTCTGTTAAGTCTTCCCTTACAAAACATACCCTATAAGATATTCCAGCAGAGATGAATAATTGTATTTCCCCAAACAGAAGAGCACTGCTGCTTATTGCCTTGCTAAAAATATTAGAAGCAACAATACTTTATCGCATTGTCGTTCAAGCAAAGCACGATTGGTTTTGAATTCTAAATGTCCATAAAAGAAGGCTGTACTTAAATTCCTGTGCCAAGGGGCACCTACTGCTTTGGAGAGAGGAAGAAAGGCATACCCACAGCAAGCAACCAACCTCCTAATGCCTGCCATGGAGATGAGCCGCTAACGTGTGCTCCAGGCATGCTTAGCAGGTAGGATTTTCTTCATTTCAGACTATGTCTTTCTTGTACAGCAAGCAAACCGTGCAGAAATCAAGAGACACATAAAAGGATGGGCTAAAACTGGACAGGTAGAAGTAGATGAGAATATCCGGGTTAGACACACAAGGGAGGCAGCAGGAACCACAACCATCCTCTTTGTGCTTGGTACTAGAGAGATTCCTTATACCATTGCCCAGGATCTGCAGCCAGATTTCATCATGTGTGAAAAAAATGTCAAGACAATGTTATTAAGGGGAGACTAGGCTTTTAATGAGACAGTTCTACAACTAAAGAAAGTTAGACTATCGGTTGGAAAAGGACAAAAAGAATATTGGTGGCTACATGATGACAGTAGCTGTATAAATGCAACATGAACATCTATTTGCTGTATAGCACAGGAGTCTTCACTCCGCCCACCCACCCACCCGGCTTTGCTTTCTAAGATCTTTTGCCACTTACAGGTAAAACCCAAGATAAATTTCATGTTGAGATTATACCAGTTTTAAAGTATGATGAAATTCTGTAAAAATAGCAATACAGGAAAATAAATGCACAGATTCTTAAATGACAGATAAGTGGAATAGATTTAGGGGTGAGTAATGACAATACTGCTGCTGCACAGTTTTGCCTGGTTGGATCACCACACTGAAACAAAAGACAAATCCTGTCAGATATTGCTGCAATAGCTACTACAACAGAGTTCACTAATGCAACCCTTGTTTGTCATTCACTATAATGATTCCAGTTTTCCGAAGGGGAAAATAAAAAAAACTCAGGACAATTAAAACTATGTACAAGTGTTACAGTCAGTTTACAGAAGATGTAAACAAGAGCAAGACCCAAATTTACTTACATTCAGAAGACAAATCCCTACTGTGATGAATGCGTGGACCATGCAAAGCTTCAGAAGATTGTTCAAGTAGTTTATCTTATTTTGCCACCAAAAGCAAAATGAAATTCTTATGTTTCAACTGTGGAAGGTGCTTCATTTCACAATACAGAGGTCAAGCTTTCTTTTTCTTGAAAAGAGAAGTTATCAGGGTAAAAGAACACAACCAGTTGACCTTTCTTTCCCCTTCAAAAATCAAGTTGGTTTTTTTTCCTTTTTTCTCAGTTCAGACAGAACATTATTTGCAACTTAGTCAAACTGACTCACTTCCACATGCTCTTCCAGCAAAGCCCTTTTGGGAGGGGATTGTTTCTCCTCCTTCAAAACCGTAAGTGGAAATGATACTCAAGTGTACAGTGAGAATAGCACAAATGTGAATTACTGCTATGTAAAGTGGATGCCATTTAGTTTTATATGTTCCTCCCTCAAGAAAGGAAGGATGAGGCCTAATTTGGTTTCAATTGCCCCCTCCCAATGCCAGAGGCCAATCAGAGTTAATCCAAGTCTAGGACTAAAACCAGTACTAAGAGAAGTGGTAAGATTTTGTATGTGCACCTCAGTCAATTTACACAAGCCCTTACTGATCTTTGCAACTCACTTGCTTCCACTGCTAAAACTGCTAAATTCAAACAAGATAGTCACTTTTATATGCTGCTTCTACAACACTCCCACACTGAAAACTTCTACATCAAATTCAGTTACAGAAGAGAGCAAAACTAGGATAGAATTGACATCTTCAACTTGAATCCAACTGTTGTATGTTTTAGTGATTGAAGTCTAGTCTTGAGGTTTTGTTGAAGCTTTGCTTTTTACCCTTCTGTAGTAGAATTTGCCCATTCAGATTGGGTTGGAAAATGTAAACAGAGACGTGTTGCCTAGTTATACAGAAATCTTATCCAGTATAACTACTTAACCCACCATCTGTGTTCTCCCTCCACTGTCTTCCTGGCCATCTACTCCTTCCTCATTTGCCATTCCATCAAACAAGTTCTTGTTGCTTGTTCCATTTGTTTGACAAAACGCACAAATGTGTGTCTTTGTATGAAAAGAACTGTAATGCCTTGACAAGCACCTTAGGAATTGCAAACTGTAACATCATAGCATCTCATGAACTTTCTCTGGAGTTTGCATCAACCTATAGGCTCACTGGCGAAGTTCAGTCATGTTCTCAAGTTTCCTGTTTTAATATTCCCGCTCCTCCTTTTTCAAGCAAGATTATTCTCATCCTTAGAAACAGGAAGTCATTAAGTACAAAATGTTTATACTAAATGAAAACATACATATTGCCATGACCACTATTCAGTGACTATTGGGTGGTCTCAATCTGAATCCACTTTCTGACCAGTAAGCACCTCCCTTGGAGAAGTTATCAAAGCACAACCTCGGAGACCAAGGATGGGAAAGGTATAAACAATCAGCTATTATAATTACAGCTCAGAATTTTTAATTTTATTTTTAAAAGACTAACATATTCATAGAAGCACCCCAGGAATTTGTTTTCTATAAGTGTTTAAATAAATGTTTTCCCTAAATTATATCAGAAATTAGCTAGTGCTGTACATTTCTTGGGACCAGGTCAGTAACATGCATTAGAGCAGCACCTTTGCTGCAGTAATTAGCATGTTTGTGTCAGAGTGCGGTTGAAGAGGGAAAGTCATAGCCCACAGGCATCTTCCACTGATAACTTCAGAACACTATCTGCAACTGCCTCTGATCAGTGTCTCCAACATGCCGACTTCTGGTCATGCTGTTCTTGTTCATAAACTCCTAAACCATTTCAAGTTGCCTCTTAAATTTGACAAGCATTAAAAAAGAAAAATCTTCAATTTAGTACTTCGACAATAAGACAAATGGGTGGCCCACAAAGACTTCCCATACACAGAACCTCTGACTATGACTCTCTCCAGACTAAGAGAAAAATTTGTCACTTGTGATTTGAGTTTATTGTCATACTAATCCCAATTTACTATGACTTGCCTGTTGCAGATATAAATTAGATTCTGGGAGAAATCAAACTCCAGCCCATCAACACAAATTTTCAACTGCTTTTTCAACACCATCTGTCTATATTACAGGAAAATGTGCTTCCTTCTGACCTCAAGATTTTATTATTAAACAATATTTGGAAGAAGTGAAGAACTCTCTTCCCAGAAGAGAGGTGCAAAGCAGTTCCTCAGTAATCATGAGCACTTTCAGGAAACTTGAATGCTCCTCCAGCACGCCCACTTGCTTCCCATGAACAAGCAGTGTTCAGAATTCTCTGGAGAGGTCTTCCAAAACGCTGACATGATTTCTGTGCATTTTGGTGCTCTATGAATCACCAAGAAGAGAACATGCAGCCAAGAAACAGTAAAACATGCACATGTACAAACAACAAATAAGAGCTGCTAAGACTAATATTAGACCTACCAAATATATCCTGGACATATCAGGAAGACCAACAGGAACTTACACATTATGCCACTTCCACGTGAGACTCTTTACTTTTGTTTGGGCCCACAGATCAATAAGAATGTCAGGAATTAATAAAGCCTGCAGTACAGACCAGCTCTCCAGAGACCAGTCACATCTGCTCAGCAGTGCCAAGCTGCCAGCTGGATGGAGTCCCAAAAGCCTTTACAGGGTCATCATGCACAGCAAAAGCTTGTACTTGGCTGAAAATCTTCTAGCCTAGCAACTAAAAAGGTAATAGGTATTCTGTTAATTACATTAAGTAATTAAGTCATGTTTAGCTCTGCTAATTAGGATGCCTAATTTTAAAAGGTCTAGTAGCCACAGTATTTAAATTCCTGGTTTGTTCTGGTATTGCACCAAAAATATATTCTAAACCACTGCCATTCTCATGGCTGAGTCAAAAAAAAAAAAGTTATGCTGTTAGCAATGAGCTCAGCAGTTGAAATGGAGTCCAACAAAGTATTATTTGTTATTTGAATAGTGCACATTCTAAGCAACTTTAATGTATGAATAATCAATTAAAAAAAGCCAAAATGAAAGACATCTTGAATCTCAGATGAGACCATTAACCACAAAAGGATCTTTTTCTAGGTACAGTCAAAACATCCTTTCCTTGTGCATGTTTGATCAGAGGTTGTTAAGGGAAGATGACATTTACCTCCCTCCCCAGTATGACCCTCACTGATGCACGAGGTCTTGCAGGGCATAAAAGCTTCCATAAAGCTTTTGACAGAAATGGCTATTTCTGAAATAACTGTCTGCTGGCCTACGTGGAAATTGCTCCTCCAAATATCTCAAAATAAGGAGTACAGCACTGTATATGCTCAGTTAAACACTGCTTCACCTACAGCTTTTTCCACAGCTGCGGGCGGCCCAGCTTTCATGTGGTAAAGACATGAGTGACACTCTTAAATACCTTGGTAAGCATGTACTGAAGAGGTCTGTTTAGGGTTACAACAGCCAAAACCCCACTGTGTAGCTCCCCCTGCTCCAAGGTACTCTTTTTATTACAGGAAATCATGCCTCTGGTGTTTGTGAGGTATTTCCAATTCTTATCTCCCAGCTGTATCCCAGGTTGACCCAAAAGGATGAATCCAGGCTGGACCTCTCCACAAGCCCCACAGACAGCTCAGTTTGTAAGCTAAGAAGCCATTTTTAAGCGTAATTAAGATCAACTTGCTGAAATTAGCCTGAAAAATTCATGTGAACAACTGCTGTGAAGTCTATTCTATATCAAAAGCAAACCATTGCTCCCAAATTCTACTCATAGCAGGGAGCAGTGCCAGAGTTTGCTACCAGTCCCAAAAGGCACTGTGTCTGTGAAGGTTTGTCACCACATGGATTGCTCCTCCTGACCCCATACAATGCTTCAGGAGTGCTACCAGCATCACAGGGCCACGACACTACCAACAAAGGCATCTGGAATTATTAGCCCCGCATTCAATTAGCAGTTTATCTACTAATTTTATACCCCTTTAAGCAGGGCTTATTAACCACACAACACAGTACCCTGGATCAGCCATCTGGAAATGTAGATGTCATCTGCTCACCTTTGTAATCTGCTGTCAGGTCTTTCAGATGAAGACATTTTTCATCTTGTGGTGCTATATAAACAAACAAAGTATTATAAACAATCATTTTTATCTGACTGGGGTTATGTCATACGGTTTGCTTTCTTTATGAAAGAAAACATGTGCATAAAGTGCAACCAGATGCTGTTGGCAGAGAATTGATTTAATATGGACTCATTTCAGAAAACATGATTACAGATGTGGCCTACATCTACAACCCAATGTTTAAGGAAAAAGTCTCTCTCTGTATAATCATTTCACTCATCTTCTATGTTTTCTCTAAGTTTAACTCTCAAAGAAGTTTCCTAGAACTAAAAAAAAGTTACACACCTTCCCCTTTCACACATCCACCACAAAAATAATTCAAATATTCCCTTATCAAAGAAAACTTGAACATGTTACTGAGGAAATTCTGTAGCAGCTCATTGCTACACCAGCTGGGAGAAGGCAACACTGTAGCTCAGAGCTAAGGCAAGACTGAGCTGCTTTACTACAAACAACACTTACCTAGGACTGCACCTGACTTGTAATTTGCTTTTCGAAGTACAAAGCTAGTTACTACAGCTCTGCTTGGAGGACTGGATAAACTTAAGACACTTTAATCAATTATTTTTTGTGTTCTAAGAAAAAAACCAAACAAAACACAAACAAACTGATACATATCCAAGTTTTTGTTCACTAAAACATCCTTAAAATCTCTTACCAGTTTATAGATCTCTCAGTCAAGTAACTCNTAATAGGTATTCTGTTAATTACATTAAGTAATTAAGTCATGTTTAGCTCTGCTAATTAGGATGCCTAATTTTAAAAGGTCTAGTAGCCACAGTATTTAAATTCCTGGTTTGTTCTGGTATTGCACCAAAAATATATTCTAAACCACTGCCATTCTCATGGCTGAGTCAAA
>VYZX01027358.1:127903-144627 GCA_013401335.1 Brachypteracias leptosomus
ACACATCCACCACAAAAATAATTCAAATATTCCCTTATCAAAGAAAACTTGAACATGTTACTGAGGAAATTCTGTAGCAGCTCATTGCTACACCAGCTGGGAGAAGGCAACACTGTAGCTCAGAGCTAAGGCAAGACTGAGCTGCTTTACTACAAACAACACTTACCTAGGACTGCACCTGACTTGTAATTTGCTTTTCGAAGTACAAAGCTAGTTACTACAGCTCTGCTTGGAGGACTGGATAAACTTAAGACACTTTAATCAATTATTTTTTGTGTTCTAAGAAAAAAACCAAACAAAACACAAACAAACTGATACATATCCAAGTTTTTGTTCACTAAAACATCCTTAAAATCTCTTACCAGTTTATAGATCTCTCAGTCAAGTAACTCAAATATATGATAAAGATTTAATTGGAGCATTCTAGCATTGCTTGGG
This sequence comes from Brachypteracias leptosomus, assembly GCA_013401335.1. Classification (NCBI taxonomy): domain Eukaryota; kingdom Metazoa; phylum Chordata; class Aves; order Coraciiformes; family Brachypteraciidae; genus Brachypteracias; species Brachypteracias leptosomus. The sequence goes on from VYZX01027358.1 coordinate 128,342, forward strand.
AAATAAAAAGGTAGTTTCATTGTGATAAAACCCTGACCAATTAACAAAATTAATAAAAATAAGTTCAATTCAAAATTAGTAAAGTCTGAATAAGAACTTTGTTGTTTCATGCTTGATATTTATAAAATCCTATCAGTTTACCTCAAGAAAGATTGAATAAGACTCAAACTCTTTTCAAAACAGGATAGAAACAGCACAGAAAGACTGAATACATCATTCCACACCTAAACCCAGATTTTTGCCGTATTTGATACCCAGATATTGAAGTGCTTAAGAACAGACCTCCTAACAAGCACACTCCTGAACTAGATCAGACAAGTCCATATTCATATGAATAGAGAATATAACATAAGAAAAGTTCTATATATACTTAATCATTTTGCTGTCACTCTACATTCATGCTCATAAAGTTAAAGTAGTAAAAACCTCAAATGGTTCACATTTACTGAGGTTATTGCCTTGGCGACATATTTGTTGAAGGAATTAAGAGTACTTGAAGCTAGATTAGTTAACTACCAGTAACATCACTTAAAATCAACAGTTGAAAAGAAAACAACCCCTCTTCCCCAATTATCTTTCGATTAGACCTTTGAAATCTAAAACTAGATAAGTCTTTTGGAGAACATTACCACTTATGAGCACTTACATTTATTGGTAAAGCTCAAATATTTGATTTATCTAGATTACCTTTTCCAAACAAGGTATTAAAAAGGTCATATAAGATGATGAAAAAGTTGAAGAATAAAAATCAAAGCAGGAAAAGGTCCTATTTTCACCTAAGAAATACAGCATCAGATAATGTGAACCGAGCTTCCATTTCAAAATCCTCTCACAACCAGCCAGTTCCTGATCAACAAGTGCATAAATGTATTTACTTCTGGAGGCAGGAAGATTGGACAACTGGATTTTTTCAACTATTTAAAATGTCCCAAGCAACCTTTAACAAGAACTCTAAACATCTATTACATACAAATTAAGCAAAATTTTCAAGAGGATTTAAAAAAATACATATATAGTTGTATAAACACTGTCTTTAAATCAATCTGATTCCACCACTAAAGTGTGGTTAGACCCAATGGCTTCTTCAGAGCAGAAACTTTGGTGAGCATAAACAAGGCAATCTGAGCCCAGAGGTGAGCAAAGCACTTGTTTCTGCTCCACAAGGAAAAGGTTATTTCAGCAAGAGAGGTTGCTTATAACAGAAGCCTTGCTAGCAAAGCTTTCTCTTCAAACAAAAGAAATCTCAGTTTGAGGATATTTTGATTCAACTGATTCCAAATTCTACCTATGGATGTGGGATAGGAGAAACAAATGAGGATGTGTCTGTGTTTGTTTTCTTAAGAAGGAAGACAAAAAATTTGAACTGCTTGAGAACCTAAAACATACAGGTGGTTCCTGGACACATTAATAAAATCAATGGCAAAACCTTCATTCATTTACTAGGTGCCAACTATTTCACATAAGGGGTTTCACTGTACCCAAAGAGTGAACACCAGCAGCTGTCACATCACTATGGGAAAAAATATCTTGAAAGGAGAAAGATAACATACTATAGCATTTACACAGCTTGTTTTAATTTTTTTTTTTTTTTAAATAATCTCATAGCCCAGGTTTTTCCAGAGGTTAAGACAATATGTAGATGGGATATTTTTATACAACAGCAATCTGAATAACCAACTGAGAAGTGGAGAATTTTTATCTGGGTGTTATCTGCATGGAGAGGACCCACAGATCCAGGCCTTACCATACAAAGCATTTGTATGCAGGCATAGTAACCTAAGTGTGCTATTCACCACTCTCCTGGGACACCTTAATTAGCCAGCCAAGCCGAGTGGAGCTTGCCTTGTTTTAAGGCTTCCGGCATTCATAGAGAGTTTTCCAAAAAGCAATTCAAAGCAGGAATGTGATTAAGGGGGAAAGCCTCAGCCAGCTGAGCTGAGTGGTACAAATACCTCCTGCCTTCCTGCTCCCTTACGGACCAAGCCAAAAAGATGCTGTGGCTCAAGAGTCTCAGTAGCTGTGGATCCAAGCCCGGTGCAAACCCCCATGTTGAGATGCTACAAGGAAATCCCTGCATCTCACAGTTCTGCTTCTCTGCTTTTATAACCCTGCTCTGATCTATCAAATACTCCAAAGAGCACTCCAATTAATCAGAAAGCTGCACAATCCCATGCTTTCGGTCAAGTGTGTGCCAGTTTACCACAAAGAACAACTAGAAGATCAGATCCTGTTACACTAAATACTGTCACTGACACCTCTCAGGAAACTTAATTTCACACAACTGCAAAATAAGTAATTTTAAGACATCAGCTGTAACCTTTTATGTTTTGCATACTGAGTTACACAACCTGCAACCCTCAAAATCCACAGGCTCCTGTAGATGGCTGATTTTACAACACATCCATACTCATCTTGCCTCTGGTCAGAAGCGGACATTGCAATAAATTTCTAGACAGACAAATCCTACTTTCACAAATGCTTCAATAATTTAGGCACTTCAGGGCAAACTTTCTTTCTTACATAACACCCATTGCTGTAATCCACAGAAGTATTTCCAAAAGTTTATCCTTGGGGCAGTATGTAGTTTTAGCCCTTCTGTCAGCCTTCATCAAACAGAATCCTAAGGTACTACATGCATATTATGGTACAAAAAAAGACTAAAAATGCTGTGTTCGTTAAATTTGACCATAATACACAGTGCTAATGCAATGCAAGTGCTAATCTCAAAGCACATACAGCTTTTTGCTCCATGAGGAATCCAGTTTCCATCTTCCAATGTACTACATGATTAGCCACTGTAAGGGCTTGTATTTTTACCAGAGTGGCCTCTAACACAGGTAGGAAAGACATAAGAATACAAAGGTACTTAAAGATAGGCAGTTGAACTTGAACAAGAGAAAGAACATTAGGAAAGTTTCTTGTAGCTTCCTATGAATATAGAAGTGGTTAAGGCATGTTGAAGAGCATATGCAGAAATAGATGCAGAGAGGAAACAATTTTGTGTATTATGATTCAATTGTTGCATCTAATTTCAAAGATACAGGAGCTATTGAGAACAAGGGGGGAAAATTACCCCCAGAACATTCTAAAATAATTAAAAGAACATTAAAATGATGGCTGCAGTTTTGCCTTCAGTGGCTTTAATGTGGCATATCTATTAGTTTATAAGTGTCAAACCCAATACCATGTATTTTCCACCCCCTCTCTCCATGAGAAGTACTTGCAGAAAACTGCAGTATTGCATCCTCTCTACCCTGTAAGTCCAATGTTCTGGCATAGCAGAGGCAGTAAAAAACTGACTCAGCATCATTCCTCTTCTGGCAGTGCTCAACATTAGAAAGAGAAGACCACTGGCACACTTTGCCTTCTTCCTTCACACTGGATTTCTGAGAGGTGCTGTCATTTATTTATAGAATCTCTTGGTAAGTTTGCTTGCATCCTGAAGTACATTTTGATAATTCAAATCCTATTTCAGCACAATACAATTAATAATAGTTTTATAACTCTAGCAGGAGGTGAAAGACACCATTAACAGCTAGCAGGCAGCTACAGTAAGCCAGAGGCAACAGCAACGAAGGTCAGGTACTCACTGTGCCAGAAAGCAGCGCTGCTTTGGACTGAGCACCAGCTGAACGCTTCGAACAAGGCTTCAGGAACCTCAGGCACAGCCAGGTTTATTATACTGGCTTTAGTTCTAGTCCTTTCAGGGAATCTGGATGTCTTTCATTGAATTTGCTGCTCTAATGGCATTTGAATCAAGGAGACTTCCTGAGTAAGCCAGGATTGAGGATAAATGCATGAAGTTAGGACACAGCGATTAAAAATATTGCCCAAATCATCTGCTATTGGTCTCTCGGTTACTTCAGGCACTCAAGCTGCCTTGGTTTTAAACTCTGTGTAAAACAAAATGAACAAATGCCAATAAAAAAAAAGTTTGAAGGAAAATCCAACATCAGCCAAATCTGGCATTGTTTGTTTCAGCTATATAGAATCATTATGTCCGGCCCTTAGATCCTCTTTATTATACCCTCATTTCCCCTCACTGAAGAAATCTCTGTAACAGAACACCCTCAGGAGCCATAATTTAACAAAGACAGCATCCAAATTTGATAAAACAACCGTATGAATGAAGTCAGTAATCTTGGTATAGTTAGAGTTTAAAAAAAAAAAAACAATGGACAAAATGAGAAACTACATTTGATAATAAATCTTCTTTTTATGAGTAAGCTTAATGCCCTTCCTCTTGGTACAAGAATGCAGTACTGTCTTCCTTGCTAGGAAACAAAAAAAGGACAGAAAACCCACACAGAACAAGAACCTTAAGAAACACTAAACAGCAGATACATGTAGCATTTTCAGAGAGTTTTACTTTTTTTTTTCATATGGTCCCACTTTTCAAGAATACCAGTGCTTGAAATGAATCTTCAGAAAGGCAGCAGAAGTCAGAGCCAAACCAAGGCTGGGGTGAGACGAGACAACTGCATGGGAATTACTAACGAGCTCCTCCACACACTTTACTATTGCAAGAAAGCAACAGCCTTCATGTGAGGAAGCACAGCAGTCACAGACAGATCGACCCAGGGCTGGTAGAGTACACACAGCACCTCTTCCTACAGCAATCAAATGGCTGAGAAACCAAGACTACTGAGACTAGGTGAGAATGGTGTTTACATCTAACCTCAGACACCACTGTTTTAACGATATGAACAAAAGCAGAAGTGCTGCTACTCCTGTTCCTGCATTTAAAAGGTGCCCAGCACAAGCTCTCTGAAGCTGTTTGGCTAATTACATTTAAAATTCATGGGGTCTGTTTTGGTTCATCTAACACCAAAATGCTATCAACAGAAAACAAGTTCAAACCAGGGGCGAAACATGCAACAGGTAGAATTTTCAGAAGCTCTTTGTTGAAGTCAGTATCAGGTCGTCCAACGTGCTGACACAGCCAGAGCTGTTATTTTTAAACACAGCCATAGTCTATTTAACTAAAGCATCTTTACTCTGACTGAGCCAGTATTACTTTGATAAGACTCCTTAAGTATCTACACCAAAGCCTGCATATCACATCAAACAAAGAAAATACAAACTTTTGAAGGTGATGCTTTATTGCAGTTAGGAAAAGTGGAAAAAGGAAAAAGGGGAGAGGTCCAGGGGAAAAAAAACCAAACCAACAACTAGGAGCACCCAGCCCTGAAGACCATAAAGTGTTATCTGCAGGACAGCTATTCACACTGAATTTTTATTGTTCACCACCTGCACAGAGACTAACTGGAACAATTTCAGTCAACTCAAACAACAAACAGCTTTCTGATGTTTCAAACTCAGCATCACACTTCTGAAACAATTCTTCTGCCAAATCTGTTGGTAGCAACACTAGGTTTTCTTACACATCATTTAACTGATGAAAGCCTGGATGGAAGGAGAATAGAGGCAATATCAGTTTAAAAGGCATGTAAGAAACTGCAAGTTGTAGTTACATAACATTTTGGGAGGCAGGCTGAGCTATGCTAAACAATTTGTATACATTTTCTTACTTTAAAGCTGTCTTGTAAACATATGGATAAGTTCATTACTAGAACCAAGTGTAATCCCACCCTTTCCTCAACTCCATCCTTTCCTTTCAAAGAAATTGTTCTATATGTTCCTGAACTTAAGACACTGTGGTCTACCTGACACAATGAAGTTTTCCCATGGTGATATTTAGCATCCATTCCTTACACATAACTACGAAATAGAACAAAAAAAAAAAAAGAGCAACAATGGTACATGCTGTTCAAGAATGATAGCTTTATTTGACAGTAGAAAATTTAGTTGTGCATCTTGTGCTGTACACATGCTGTAGGCTCTGGAGACAGGGGATGGCTGTTATAGAAAGCAACTTCAACACACAACACCTCCACATCACCCAGGACTGTCTCTCACTGTCAGCCTCCTGAAGCTGGGATATGGATGTGTGACATGGGAGCCAAAGAGCAGTTCAGCTTAGCATGTTGAGATTATTTTAATTAAAATAATTTTGAAGTCTACATAGTTTCTCCAAAACATTGGATTTATCCCAAAGAGTCTCCCTTTAAACATGACTGTTCTCCCTCATATTTTGAGGGTACTGGGAAGGTAGGAGGAACCTCATAACCTAATGGCTGCCACATTGTATCTCATAGCCTATAGGAACAGATTTTTCATTCTTACTTTCCTATAAGCAAGTCTTCTGGAAACCTCAGCTCACAAACACCTTCATTTCTATTTTCACATTGCCTCCCTGTACTGCAGGCAGGACCCTGCAGAGCTGTCACCACTGAAGGATTAAGGGGCTGGAGCCAACCTGAAGCTCAGCGCTGCCAGTTCCCCCATTCTCCACAGGTCCTCACTGCTGTCTTTGACACCTTGCACCCACTCTAGTGCTCAATGAACCCTCGCTTGAGCTAATTCGACTTAAAGAGTTAATGCAGACAGGGGAAGACGAGGTAACCTGCTGCAATTCACAGTGAATTGTGTAAATTCAGCAGCAGCAGGGCTTACACAAGAGAGGATGAGGCAGGACCACATGGCCAGGAGGGAAGAGCAGGACATCCCCTCTAGCTTGGTTGCAATGTACAACCCAAATATTTTAATCAGAGGGAAATCAGAGTGCTAGAGAGAAGTGACTGTATTAAAGAGGTGATTATATTTATTAGAATGCTGACATGCAGACTTTTTATTTGACTGATTTCTTAAATAGGATTACAGGGCTTTAATTTGTTTCTTTAAATTGGTTTTGGAGAGAGAGAAAGTGTAACTAGAAAAAGTTTAGAGAGGGTGGAATAACCTTGGATGGAGTACACTACATTACACTATGTCAACCATAATAGTTTCCCAGCACAAATATATGCTAGCACACATTCTTCAAGTTAACTAATAAACAGAAGAGTCATAAAAAAAGAAGTACTTACACTATGCTTTTGCACATTGTAACTGGTAATTCTGTAGCTTTAATTTCATCTTTGAACTATCAGTTATATTGACAAGTAACAGTGGCAGCAGTGTATATTACAAAAGGAGTAAACAAATGACCTTTATCTAACTTTATTAAAGCAATAAAGGGCAGACCTTTTTTTTTTTTTACTTTCTTCAAAGAGAGTTTTATAGCTAACTACCAGCAGGGTGTGGACTGAAGCTAAAAAACTTTGAAATAGCTCCCTGTGAAATCTGAAACCAAAATACAGCAAAGGTCACCTCTCTGTGAAGAGCTGCCTTGTCTGTATGTATACTATAAGCAAAGCTCTGTTAGCTCAGCCTCAGTAATAATGTAATTCAACTTACCCCCTGGGAATAGCAACAACACCAGGTTTCTACTACAAAGATAAGTTTACTGCACACAATACCTGTTTCTATACATTTGCAGCATGCTTGATAGTAGCTAGACACTAGTGTTACACTGTATACCTCAAGCTATTTTTTCTTGTTAAAGGCTAACACCCAGGTTATAAATATGACAGTTATTCTTACTCCCACCATGAGCTAATTCTTTAGTCAACATTGCACATACAATAGAGTTTTATGCAACATTGTAGCTAATATTAATAGGAAAGACACAATACACCTCATTTTTTAAAATGTTTCCTATTTCTCACTTCACAGAGGAGGATTTTTACCCTGAAACAGTTTTTCCAGTGGAGAGACAGGATCTCCTAACACTAGTGCTACTATACTTTGTTCTGCCTTTTGGGTTCCTGTGAAAGTTCACAGCCCCAAGCTTAGAGACAAGTGCCATACAGCAACTGAGGTTCTTGATAAGGGTTGCCCATATGCACATTGCTCTGCAGATACACATGGGCTAGGCAGTCTATTTTTCCAACTATAGGAAAAGACCAGGCAGCCAAAGCTGCTGGCACTGGAATCACTGGGTGAACTCAGACAAGGTGAATAGCAGTCCAGGGAGCAGAGCGCTGCTACCTCCTGCATCTCCACTCAGAGCTCTCCCTCCCTTTTGCTCCAAGCTACATTGTATATGTTTGCCAGCTGAGAAGAAATTTGGTAATCCTCACATCTAAGCAAAGATTTCACAAAGCATAGGACTGAAATGTTGACCTCCTTTGCTGGAGAACACATCTCTGGCACAGAAGGCATCCCACCACACTTAACAGTCTCCATTGGCCACTTTGGGTCCATCGCTGAAGAGATGGTGTCTCGGCCCAGGTAACTGGAGACTTTCCAACAACATACTTTGAAGGACACAATCTCACCTGGCAATACATTAAAAGACACTTGATTTGATTAGAAGCACCGACATGCAATAAAACACTCATGTTAGGAATGGCAATAAAAACATTTTCTGCTGACCAGACAGCAAAAAATTCCATTTTGAACAGCATGGTGCTTGAGAAGAACTAAGCAGTCTTTGAAATCTAGCCCTTAGCCAGGAGTTGTCCTAAGGCATGTAAAATTAGGGACACTGCTGTTTAAAAACATCTAGACTTGAGCAAACAGTGTAACATGTATGCAACAACCATTTAGGGCGGAAGCAGTATTTCAGTTCTTCCCCAACCACTTGGCCCACAGGAAAACATCTGATGTAAAAAGGGAACCCCCACAGCTCCTCTGCCACCTCAGGGTAAATCATCCAGGCACCTATAAAAAAAAATAAATCCTGATGCTTTACAGCTTAAACATTTTATACAGTTAAACTGAGCTGTCTTGAGGTCACATGCTTTATGTTATTTGATATGTTTTAACTAGGAATCTACCTGGATTCATTTCAAGATTTATTTTTTTTTTTTTTAACTAACCTGTTTGAGTACAGACTCACTCATGCTAGCACTACACAGACGTATTCAATCCCTTCACATGCTGCAAAACTATTTAAACAAAGTTTGAAACAGAGTAAAAAAAGGAGGGGGGAACCTGTCTGCCAGACCACTGGATTTGGTTTCTGGTTTTGTTTGGGGTTTGGGTTTTTTTAATTATTATTATTTTAAAACCCTACAAATTTCCATGTATTTGCAAGTTCTTCTACACATTTTTTTTTTTTTGCTCAATACCAGACCCATGATTTTGAACAGGTTGATAAGGAATAAACCAAACATATAAAAAGGGCTTTGCTGCTTACAGGCGTTCTTTGCTTTACAAAACACTGTACACAAGCCATTACTAAAGCAGGCATCACAACTTCATTTTTCTTCCTCAGCTGCTCAGGATTAAATCTTTGCAATAAAAATAGTTATGAAAATTTGACTTTGGACACTTTGTCTTAGAAGATGGAGTTTTTTGTTCCAAATCATGCACAGGCAGAGGTATCTGCCAAGCTCTCCAACTGTGTCACTCCAATCCTTAAGCCATTTAACACAGAACACGCACGTGTCCTTTGAATGCCAAGTCAGCTACGTGTCAAAGACAAATAGCTCTGGATAGTCAATCCATAACAATCAGCACATCAGTTAGAGATCTAATTTGTATTCAGTATTATGTACATCGATGGAAATGGAAAAAAAAAAAGTCAACACGTACTTAGATTCTTTCACAACCTTAATTTTAGGAATAAGAAAATTACACAACCTTTGGCATGAAAATACGGTTTGTCCTAAGAGACAACAGCTTCCATTTAGAATGCGAATCAAAGACCATAAGCATCTTTTGCTTTCTACCCTGACAGCTGGATCAAAAAAATTGGCATTACCAGAGGAATTTTGCTTTGCGTATGCTTTTAGACAAATAGGCATTTAAAGACAGGTACCACTGAAAGACAGAAATTATACAGATTAACAGTGAACATTACAAAGACAATTACTAATTAAATGGGTGCTTAGTACAATGTTTCATATGTGATCAAGATCTGAAACATGATGGGCTTGTTGTGGATTGTGGGCAGTGCCAGAATTTAATCATGGTAACAGACATATCTATTTGATTAGTTATTTACTATGGCAGAGGTGCTGCATCAGAAGGGCTAATGTTGTGTTCAGGTAACACAGAAATGACAGGTAATAATTTTAAACACAGCTTCTTCCACCCTAAACTTCGGCACTATCACAAAAATTGCAGATAATACAGCTGAAAACAATCATAAGAATACTCAACCTTACCCTCCACAATCTAATATACCATGCAATCTCCAAATAAAGCTTGTATGTTCTATGAATGAAAGTTTTTTGTTTGGTTTTGGTGGTTTAGGATACACAGCAAACACTGCAGGTTGTCTGTGTGTAGCAATAATCAGTGTGTTAAGAAAGCTGGCTTAAATTGTGTTTTACTCCTGTTTTAGCATCGACCAGGAACCTGGAGAAATTGTTATGCAATTCATTAGCAGTCCTAAAAATGGTCGCGTATCTGAGTCAGGAAAACACAAAGGTACTTGTGAGGTCACTACTTTTGTGTCATTGTATTTAGTTCTAGACAGAGCTGGATGCACTGCCTAGTATTGTCCACTGTTTCCGTCCCCAAACCCTTTTTTCAATTTCACCCACTTTTTCATATATTAGGCTGAAGGTTACCTCTGCTAAGCATCTGCTAGATCTGAGTCATCTGAGCCAAAACAATTCTACTCTTCCTGACACAAGGGCTCATAAGTATACTTTTCAATGCTATAGTTTAGTGCTCATTTTAAAAATCAAGAATATTTTCTTTGGAAAGCACTACCCAGCTTTCAAATGCTTGACTTTGTGGCCTTACTGATGCTCTTTATAAATACAGAGGTTTTTGTATATAAATCTGTAAAGACTAAAATGTCATATGGGTTGCTAAGGAAATACAGGGATACTGGGATTGCATGAAACAACTTATGATAACAACAGCAATCTTTGAACCCAGCCAACTTATTCTCATTGATCTAAAAATGATTTATTTGATCCAGACAACTTCAGTACAATATTGCTCCCACTGCATTCTGTCAAGACTTCTAGAGCTGTCTAAAAAAGCATTTATTCAACAAAAGCCAGGTGTTGTGGTTTTTTGGGGGAAAGGGAGGGAATAAAAATTTCAAATTGTATTTTTCCTTTGTTTTTACTGTATTAGAACAAGTAAAGCAAGCTTTTTCCTACAAGTATGCTTTTCTATTTTGCACTCTATTTACCATCAGAAGAACATGCACAGGAATGCTTGGTTGGGTGGTAAACACCCTGCTTCCAGAACTGACATTTACTGTGCATCCACAAGCACAAGATGCAGATCCACCTGGCCTCTAAACTATGCCAGACAGTTCAACTCCTGGTATCTGTGCCAGCTCCCATTAACACCCCCGCTTTGGTAGGTGCTCATTCAGGGCAGCACAGCAACAGTAAGAGCAGCAGGAAGCTGCCATCAACTCCACGGTATTTGAGATTGCCACGTACTTCAGCCAGGCAAGTAACTTCAGGAGGTTCTGACTGCACAAGGGAAAAGGGATTTACCAGCTGTTAGCTGCTGCAGGTCAAGAAAACAATGTGAAAAATCTACAGAGCAAGCTGGAGCTCTCACACCAGTTTGCAATTTACTGACCCTCTCCAACACCACTCGCATGAAAATGACCTGCTGCTCTGGTGTCACTAGGATTTTAACACATTAAACAATACTAGGCAAGAAAAGTTTCTTCCTAGCCAAAACCAGAACAGTTTAAGAGACTGGAACAATGGACAAGGCTATTATGTTTCCTTGATTGGCACTTTAACAGCTGACTGCATCCTTGTCAAGCAGAATTGACATTACTACCATAAGACACATACTGCATTTAATATGCTCCCTGAGTCCTAACTAGATACCTACATCACATTCACTAAACCATGAAGATCCAGGGGGGGAAAAACCACCAGGAACCATCAACCTCACACTGAGATTTGAAGCTGTCAAACCTTCTTTCACTGCCTAACTTTTCAGTGAATCTGAAGAAAATCTCAACTTTAGTAGCAAACATTTTCCAGTTTATTGATGATTTTGAAGGTGCACACACCCCCGGTAGCCTGGATTAAGAGCATGCCATAACTAACGATACTTTATCTAACCAAGTTTATTAAAATTTGTTTGTCCTAATAATCCAGAGCACAAATTACCCACACAACAGGACTTGCTAGAATGTCTTTAAAAGAAATGCATCAAAAATCTCATTTGCAATAATGTAAAATGGCTTGTGTTATCTTGAATAGGGAAAAGAAACAAGTGTTTCTCCATATGCCAAGTGACTCAAAGTTAATACATGAAGCTGAGTAGACTGTGGCAAACAGTTCTAACATTAACACACAATGAGTAAGTTACTGCATGTTCCCTAAGGGTCAAGTAGCTTTTATTCCTCTTCATCTGCCAAAAAAAGCTACAAAAAAAAGACAACTACCCCCAAGAACCCTACCAGAAGCCACACCACCATCTCTCATACCACAACCAACATTTCAAAACATAGCTTAAAGGAAAACCTGTGATGTAACGGGAAGCAATGTTATTAAATAATATAGATTGCATTCTTCTAAGTCAATACTAAAACAATGACCAACTCTGTTTTTGAAACAGCAGCACTGTGAAAATGCAAAATTGACTTACAAGGGAAATAACAGCCAGAGGTTGCAATGGCTGCTAAAGTTACAGGCCAATTTTTAAAAGAAACAATTTCTTATCCAGTTTAAAAAAAGCTAGCAAAGGCAATTTTACAAACCAGCTCAAAGTCAGACAAGTAATGATCCTAAATTAAAATTGTTTTATTAAGGCATAATCATTCCAACACCATTCACTGCATGACAAAGACATTTGTTGCAACTTTAACTGGCAACAATGATTTTAACAAGAGAAAAACTAGTAGCCTTCTGCCTTCTTTAGTTCCAGGTTTTGATTGTAAAACATTCCACTTACAAAAGGAAACAAATTAACATTGGCCTGTCTTAAAATATTTTTCATCTCTTCCATGTTAATTTCTGACAACTTTCATGACATGTAGTGTCTTACCCCAGGTCATTTGGCCTGTAGCAAGTTGATGCAAACAAAAGCAGCAGCCCCGCATGCAGTGTCACCTCTAACATCACATGCAACAGGGACAGTTCCAGCACAGTTACACTGAACCCAGCTGGGTTCATCCAGCCCTGCCAAACAACCGGTGCTCAGGTCATACCAGTGAGCAGAAGGCTGTCAGCAGAGCTGCAGTTCACCTCGCTGACTGATGGCAAAACATCCCCATTCACCCAGATCGCTCAAGTCCACCCATTCTACAAGCAATGCAGTCTCTGGCGCAAGAGGCACCAGTTGGACCTTCTTTGGCTTAGATGATCACAGCATGCACAACAGCCTAGCTGCACCACCCTAAAATCATCATTTCCTTAAATACAAATGTCAGCTGCCTCAATCCTCAGGCAAGAGTCAAGGATAATGACTGATTTAACCAAGAGACCATTAAATCCCCAGATATCCTAAAGCATAGCAGCACTCCATCTATTGGTCAAGAATTAAGGGCGGGCTTAATCATCATCATCATGCAGTAACCTCAATCATTAAACACTCAGCCCCTAAATAGCCCACTCCTCCTTCCTTCCTGCTTAGGGCTTCACTTTCTCCCAGCAAAAACTATAAACACAAGTGAAAATGCCTTCTGAAAAATAATGAGAGTATTACTAGAAGTGGTAATCTGAAAACATCTAAAATGAAAACACTATTAATCACACAAGTACCATTTTGTTTCACTGAGGAGTACATGCACTCGTTACTCAAAGCAGCATTGAGGAACTTGTCTGATCACAGCCAAAGAGCCCACAGCACTGACAGATTCACCTTCCTCCCCTGTAAGTACTGGATGCCACCAAGGAGGCTTGAACCAGGAGTCCACACATCATTTCCAGATGAACCACTTCCGTGACAGGGTGCACAGACCAGAGAACTCCCTGGTACAAGAGACATGCTGGAAAACCCTGGCAGGGAGGAGAAAGACAGACCTGCTGTCAAAGCAGCCACAAGGAAAACTGCCCTGGCTTATGCTGCTCCCCCCTAAACCACTACTGTCCCTGCCCAGCAAATCACACCACAGCCATGCATCCACCACACCTGTGCTTTATTCCAGTCACCAGTAACTGTAACAGGAGGCAGGTGAGACAGCCTGAAGCTGCCCCAGGTACCCCAAAGCCCTTTTTAAAATGCTGAGGTCCCATTTACCACCTTCATTCCTCTGCTACCAAAGCTTATTTTGCTTCTCCCACACAATTTGTAATCCAGCAGTTTCACACATTCATGCTTTTACAACCCTTGGCCAATTATGTTTTTGGCCAGATATTCATTGCCACTGATTTTATTTGTTTTAAAACTTAAGTCCTCCACACAGTGGTACCACACAGATGAGGCATAACCCTACATATCTTTCCTCTGCTTAGTATCACCTCACCACCCTCCAAGGCAAGTCCATGGCACAGATGAAAAACAGCAGATTCAGCCCCAACCTGCCTGCAACATAACGATGCTGAGAAGACAGAAGCAGAAGCAAAGCACCTCCACAACCGGCTGCAGCAGTTGTAGCTTTTGAGGCATGCTCTACTCTCCTTACAGAGCCAGCCCGAGGCTTCCCTGCCAAAATCACATCGTTCAGACACGCAGTCCCTGCCTGCCCCGCAGCCCGGGATGAACACCGCCTGACAAATCCGCTCTGAATTCCTAAATAAGCTTTTTAACGTGAGATGAACATTGTTTTGGGGCAAGACCAAAACCGAAGAACAAACTCCCAAGAGGCCCATCGTAACGCTCATTGCTGGAGCCTGAAGTTGACGGCAGCGATCTCGAATCTTGCCCTGGCTAACACAAACACACGAACGCGGCTAATCCCGAGCCGTGAACCGGGCAGGGCGCTGCGTGACCGATGCGGGCGGGTTCGCATCGCCGTGCCCAGAACACGCGTGTCCGCGCTCGGACATCACGTTCCCGGGCTCCTCGCATCACCAGCCCGGCAAAAGCACAGAGAAAAAAAAGCCTAAAAATAGAAATTTTAACAACTTTTCCCGAGACTCGCACGGAGCCCGGTGGAGCAAGGGCAGCCCGTAATTATAATAATGACTTGCAAGGCTTTATTTGATTAGCAGAGCTTCCGAGCGCATTATTTAAAGCCCCGTCCTTTAAACGCCACCGGCGCTGCAGCATCCCCCTCGGCCGGAGGGCTGGCGTACACCCACCGAGAACCCCCTCCCAGCCCCAGGGAGACTGCAGCCCCCCTCCTACCGCTTCGGCAGCGGCCCCGCTCCTGCCTCGCAGCCGGGAAGCAGCGGAGGGGACCGCGGGGGAGCGCTCCAGGCCCTCCAGCCGCCCCTTCCCAGGCAACCGCTACCGCCCGCGTTCAGCGGGAAGGGAGAAACCCCCCCTCCCAGCCTTTTTCCCCCCCCTTCCTCTCCCCGTTACCTCCGCGGGCCCGCGCCTTTGTGCTTCAGTCCATCCCTCCGGGCCGGCGGCGGGAGCCCCGGCAGCACCGCGGCGAGAGGGCGGGCGGGGAAAGGGGCGGCGCACTATATGGCAGGAAGGGACACCTGGGCTCCGCCCCTGCCGCCCGCCGTGGCTCACTATTTGGCAGCCGCTCGCCAGCCGCCCTTCCCCCGTCGCCCCTCCGCCCAGGTTTAAGCCGGGGGGGGGGGGGGGGGGGGGNCCGAGGGGCGCCTGGCTACCCCACACACACATCGGAGTCCCCTCGTACCTGCAGTGCGGGGCGGCAGCAAAGCATCCTCCTCCCGGCAGCCTTTATCTCGGGAGGGTCATGGGGGTCTGGATTTGGGAGATGGAGTCTGCAACCCCCAGTGCACAGCTGAGGTGGTGGTGGTGGGAATAAAATGTGTGGGAACAATGAGTAAAAATACACCTCGACCACCCCAAAAAGACCTGTTTTGAAACGAAAATGTTGAGATATTTACACAGGCTTCAGGGCTGAAAGGCAGCAGAAGGCTTCTCCAGATGGCTCATGCTGCTGAGGAGAAGGATTTTTCACCATCCACGGGGAGAAAGCAGCCCTGGCAAAAAAGAAGCTGCACAAAATGCAAATCTCTTTTTGGCAAAAGCTGCCCTTTCTTTAAAAAAAAAAAAAAAATTGGCTTTCTGTAATTGTTCTGCTTTGCAGCTGAAATCATCTGTCTTGGTTCCCCACCCAAAGTTACTGGTTTTTTGGTTTCAGGGCTGGTTTGCTTACATCTGAGTGGTTCTGGCCAGGCGTGTGAAGTTGCAGAAGCACCAGCGTTAGTTGTCCTTAACATGAAAAAAAAAGTCTGTATTTTAATTATATTTGTAATTATTTCTAAAACTTAGAAGTTGTCTAAAATGTGGTTGACAGGCTTAAAGTTCCCTTTGATAACAGCAATATTGCTTACAGATGTAAAAGTACTCACACAACTAACTTCATGTAGGTT
>VYZX01027360.1:24260-35357 GCA_013401335.1 Brachypteracias leptosomus
CTTTTTTGAGGCTATTTGGCAAGATGTCAGTGTTGAACCGTGTTGTAGTTGGCCCCTGGGTGGCACTACATGGCTAGACCTGGGACCAACAAAAACATTTTTGGATAAAGGCAGAAAACGTAATTGAAGCAGTTTTCTTTTTAAAAATTAAAGACAAATCCTTAAGCTAATTTTGTTGATATTTGCTGAATTCAAAACAAATATGCAATAATATTAAACTATGTTTCCCTTATTGAATGAGATTCCAAAATGTTCTGTATATCTTGACTACCTGAAAATATCTGGATCACTTTTGGCAACACACTGATATTAAGTACAGATGCAGTGGAAGGGTCCTGTGGGTAGAAGTATGTGACTAGAACTGCTTTGTGCTGCCTGAATATGCATACTACCAGTCTGAGCTGCAGCCCTGGGGGTGATTTTTTTAGTACTATTATAACCCTTTTTATTGTTTGAATAGAGTTTTATGACAAAACATTTATATTCAGCCTGCCTTTGTACTTGACTGAAAGAGAGCAATCACTGAGAATGATAAGGCAACAATGGTAATGATAACTGCATTTATGGAGGCTTACAGAATTTAAACAGGCATTCTAAAATAGACTTACAATAGTGCTCTACCTGCATCTGAACTGGTTTGGGTATATTTCTTATGCCTGGCCCATGTTTGCTTATTGATGGAGATGTTGCCTTTTCTCCTGTTTTCTGCCTTATGGCATTTCTTCTGTATGATTCTTACATATGTGTACATCAGGCTTATTTTACCATGGAAAGATGCCATAGTAAGATGGAGGAACATAACCATTTTTCAAAATCCACATTCTTGAAGTTATTGCTCAACTTAAATACCAAGTTTTCAGAGTTTGTGGTTATAAGATCTTCAAGCAGAATGGCTATTACTTGTCTTTCAAGGTCCTACCTTCCATGAAAATTAGTCAATTCTTTCACTCTCCCTTGAGAAGAAGTGAGGAATAGACTGCACATTGGAAAGTAATCCAAGAGTTTAAGAGCAATCTGTTGCCAGAATATTTTTAAGCCAAATCAATTCTACTTTTGTCTTCCTTTGCTGTAGTGCTTTCTCCCCCTTGAGGTTTACACAGACATATACACACATGCACACACACATATTTGTGTGTTTCCTTAAATTTATTGCTTATAGAAGAAGGCAAGAAAACAAAAAAAAGGTTCAGTGTGTTTTGGGGGAAGTCAGATAGCTCCTGGATCTCCAAGTTTTGTGGAGGCAGAACAGAATTCTGCCTAAATCTGTTTCTACTCTATATATCAGTATGGATTAAGAAGAAAGAAGGTGTAGACTACAGATTGTTCTAAAGATATTTTAGGGCTACATTCTTCCACACTGTTCACTGCTAAGTAGACTTACTGATGTTAGAGTCTTTCATACTAGGGAAGAGAGTGTCCTTGTGGAGTTAGAATGACAGATTCAGCCTACATTTTTATATACTATTTTCCAGTATTTTAAAATAATTTTGTCAGCAAGCTATTTTATATAAAATCTCTGTGGACTGTCTCTTTTTACAAGCCAAAACAACATATATTTTTATAAAAGTGAATGACCATTTAAAGGCTTTTAAAATGTTGACCCATATGTTAAGAATTTATTGATCTTGAGAGCTGGTAATCTCAACATATCCCAGTTTCTTTCATACTGTAGTTTTCCTATTATATAATTGTACTTCTTTCTCCATCTATATTTTAATTTTCTGTACCTGCCAATATATTAGAAGTTGAAAGTATGCAACAGCTAGGTGGCAAAGATCTGTGAAAATTGACTCTAGAAAATTAGGAAGAGAAAAAAAATTTTTTTTTAAACAAAAGATATGTTTTATTTTATTCATGTATGCTATTTTACTCATTCAAAACCACATTAACTACACCACATTTTTAAATGTATGTATATGAACATTACATGTTAACCTGTTCATGTGTTCCTGTCTGTGCTATTTAGGATTTAAATGTGTTTAAATTAATAATTCAAATTCTTTTTTGCAAATGAAATATAAGTAATATAAGTAATGCAAACATTCTTATAGAATTTCACTGGAATGCTGTATTCAAAGATATGTCATTTTCTACTAAATGTCTTTCTAATTCTTTTGTGCAAATGTTACCTTTCCCCTAGGCCCAGATACTTAGTGGATATTACTGAACAAGTGTCTTTTATAGGATCTAAAAAAGTGCAGCATTATGTGAAAGAAATTTAAAAAAATGTGCATGGACTATTTAGGAATATGCATGTTGAATATTAAGCAAACACCTGAAGTTCCTGTGCTGCTGCCTAGAACCAGCACTTCATTACCTATTACGTGCAGTGACTTTGAATTTTTTATTAGGTGCTGGTCTCTGAGCCTGCAAGGCTTGTGCATGATGTATATGAGAGCGGTATCCAGCAGAGTGAAGCTTACCACAGATCCACCTAAAAGGTAAGGAGATTTTTTAATTTTTGGTTCACATGCAGAACAGCTGCCTGCAGAACACGTGCAAACAGAGCAGGAAATAAATTTGGTTTAAGGCTTGATTATACACGTCTTACCCATATACAGTAAGTCCAGAAATAGGCATGATGAACTTCAGATAAACCTAGAATATGTAAATGGAAAGAACCATACCAGAATATTTACCTCCTAATTTTGTGCTACACTAAATTTTTAGTGTGTTTTCTTTCAAGCTGGTGAGGACAAAGGAGAAAGGCTTAAACATGCTTTTGATTTATTTCATTTCTGCCAGGTCTGTAGCATTGATATCCATGTTTTAGACAAGATAATTTCTATAAGCAAAGTTGAACTGTGAATCTGGCAGGTAATGTATGCAAAAGAATGAATCACTGCTATTGGCATTCCTCATATTTGCTAAGGAAAACAGTGTTAACAAGCATTAATGAGAAATAAAAAAAATAGAAAAGCAATAGGAAATGGTGAAGAATTGACAAGGGCAACTAATAAGAACAAGAGAAAGAGAAAAGGCACAACAGTAAAGCTGGAGGTAGTGAAGAAATGCATTGATTACTTTTTCCCTGAAAATGGCTTAAACGGGCTTTTGAGGGTGAGGGACCTTATCACATAGGTCATGAGTGATAAGTCCTAGGAATATTAGTCTGAGTAATTCAAATCAGGTAATTCAGGAGATAAATGCACCTTAAGAAAGCATGGGCTACATACGGAATTTCATGGTATGCTAATGGTTAAGATAGCAGAATTTGATAAAAGAGGGCAAGAAATTTTGAAACCCAGGACCAACAGGGACCTTCTTGGTCCCTGAGTTTTTCATCTTAGCATCACAAACTTAGCAAACTCCATCTTAGAAGTTTTCGATTTTTCTGATAGAAATCTTCTCTTGGAGTTTCTGTTAGCAACTTATTTACTTCTCCATTCTAATTTTTTCATTCACAATTTATAAATACATTTTGTGCCAAAATTTGCCTCATGTTTGTTAGCTGTCTTTCAGCCTGATGTTTTACCTTTCAAAACAACTTACTGCTGTTTCTTTAGACAATTCCTTATCCACCTTTCAATTTCACAGATAGCCTATGTGTTTTCAACTTCAGCTAACATTTTCACATGTGGTGTTATATGAAATACCTTGCTGAAATCCAGACAGATATTTCATCAAGCATATCCGTTATCTTATTAGAAGAAAGCTATTGGTCTAGTCTGGCATGATCTTCCTGCAATTCATTTATGTTGTGTTCTAAAGCTGCAAATGCTTCCTTTCCTTGTTTCATATGAAAACAGAGCTGTTAGTGATAGCGTAATGAAATCATTGCTCTTGCAAATGGAAAGCCTTGTCATCTACACTTTCTGAATAGTCAATTTGGGCCATGCCATTTGAGAAAAGGTTTTCTTGAAAGCAGTCTATTTTTGGTAATGGGGTCTTAGTCCATTCCCCAATCAGACTGAGCATGCATATCATGACAAATCTTTCCTCCATTAAAATCATTTACTGTCCTAAAAATGAATTAGCTGTATCAATGTAGTCCTCCTGATGTTTCCCTGAGAAAACAAGGAGAAGCTGCTCAAGCAGCAAGTGCTGCCTGAACAGTCAGACACCTCACCTAATGTAGGCAACGAGGCCACCACTGGCATCACCAGGGAACAAGAAGTGGACCCCTGTACGGATCTGGGGAAGGTTACTCAGGTGTGCAGCCAAATGTGACTATCAGAACTAGCAAAGCTGCAGAATCCTGAAAATGTGTAATAATAATAACACACCCCCAAGAAAACAAGGTGAGAAAGAAGACAGCTACTGTTTCCTCTATGTCATGCTCCTGTAACTAGAACTACTTGAACATCTGTGTAGATGATTATCTTCAATTAATTCAATTAATTTGTTTTCAAGGCTAGCTTCTGTAAAATTTACTGTTATTTGGCTTCTTATGATGTATGGATATCTAAATATGTCATGCTTAAGGTATTTAATAGCAAGCACGTTCTCCAGTTTTCACTGTCTTCTTCAAAAGAACAGCAATTCTTCAGAGTATGAAAAACAAAGGCAAAAAGTCAGATACAAATAAGTTGAAAAATTTGAGCTGGATCCTTTTAAAAGGTTTAGTGTTCGCAAATTAGTAGTCATAGAATATCTACAAAATTGATAAATATACTGATTTTTTAAGATCTTTTTCTAAATTGAAATATAAAAAAAAAGGAAAAATCATGCCATGGAACAAGTATGTTTTTAAAATGAAAAGTATTACCGATAACTTTTTATGACTTAGCATTTTTCTTCTTAAGGAAAGACAGCATTAAAACATTGAGCTATACAATAAAAATTTGTTCTCAACCTCAGAAGAGCTGATGATAGAACTTGATTTGGAATTAGCCATCAAAATTATTTTTCAATAGAAATAAATCAAGCTTTGAAATTAGAAGTGGTATTATTATGGGTCAATAGTAGAAGATACTTAGTTTAAGTTGAAAAATTAAGTCTTGACATTTTTGCAATTAGATAATTGAAATTTTTAAAAGTGAAAGGGTTTTTTTAAGTTTAACTTTAAAAATCTTTTGGTAGTAATTAGTTCATTTGTACTAAATATTGCAAAATCAGTATAAAAGCATTTGGAGTGTTCTAAAATTACTGAATATGGGCATATGAATTTTTCATAGTTTATTGACCAAATCAAGTCAGGTTTTTTCTGATTTTTTTGACAGGATGATATTTTGAAATGTAAAGTTACTTTCCCCTATCTGTCTGTAAAGTGTTTCCTAGTAACATTTGGTTCATGTACACTATCAGCTGATTTTTCAACATATCTTCTTAACCACAGAGTTTATTAGTGCTTACATCAATCTCAAATTCAACAGAAAGAGCTGAAGTTGTTTCTGTTTGTATGGCAGGGGTACATACTTCTAGGCAAGCTGCAGATTTGTGTATTATGAAGTGACTGAGGCTGGTTATGAAAATCATGTTTGTTGGACTTCTGATAATTGCCTTCCTCAGCAAATAACATCATTTTCACTATATGACACTGATTCCTTATTCTTATGCATTTTTTTTTCAATATCAAATTGAGGATATGGTTAAATATCAAGGCTATATTGCTTTCATCAGGAGTCACTGGTGCTGTGGAGAGCGTGTTTTAACATTGTACTGTTACAACAATTGGGTCTTTTCCTAAAATCTCTTTCTTTGTTCAGCATAACTTTAATATGTTGGGCATATCTCCTTTCATCACAGCAGGGGACACTGTGTATTTGCAGGATAAACTAGTTCAGTATTAGCAATGTGAAATCTGTTTGAACTTGTTTGCATATGTATGCCAGTTGATAGTGCTATTTGAGGTGGTAACTGTTGGGGAATTATGTCAGCAATAGTATTTTTTTTTCCTCAATAGTTAGTTCATATTCTGTAAATATGCTGTTCCCATTACACCTAAATGCTTTTTTTATTGTCTATGAATATAGGATATGTTGATAATAGCACATCAATAAACACATCTAGAAATTAACGGCTGGTATTAATGGGTGAAATCAAATGGTGTAACTCAGTTTGCTACTTTAAAGAGAATCTCCTAAGGTTGCTGTGTTGAAGGTTTTTGGGGTTGATTTGAGTATGTGCATATATGAGTTTATTCAGGGAGTTGGAGCTATAAAAGCACTGATTAGGTGGGTCTCCATGTTGCATACTCAAAGTTTAATACATGGGCAACTTTAGTGGGACTCTGTATCACAGCGGGCCAGGTACCAAGGCTCCTTCTGCAGGGGATGGTAAGGGAGCTTGTATGCTCCAGCAGAGACACATCAGGGAAACGCCTAGGCTGAGAATCTCAGCCAGGTTTAGGTATTGAACCCTTCAGCCCTCATTTATCTGGTATAGTTTTGGATGTGTGCAGAAGCAGAATGCTAGGCAGCTTGGGAATATTAGTGATAAAAGCTTATGCGGTTATGTATGTCTTTTTATGTGTTCCATTTACATGCTAGTATTCGATCAAAGTCCCACTTCAGATGCCTCGCTTGGTTTGTAAATCTTACTGTTTCCTTTTTATTTTCTCTAAATATGCTTGCTGATATAAATTGTCTTTTTATTTAGCATAAGAACAATCTTGACTGCTTTACTTATGAATGGTCTGCTGTGCCCATTAGAGGTGTTAGAGTTGAGGGTAGATGTCTGTTTTCTTATTTAGGTAGAAAAATATATTTTCTGATTTGATTTGTAATCCTTCCTAAAGAAAGCTGCACCACATCCTATTCCACTACAAACTCCTCTTGATTTCATGGCATTTTTCAGGTTCAACTTATTCTTAACTATTAAAAAAAAGTAATAAATGATCTCAAACTCATTTTTATCTGGAAAGGACAGGAGTGAATATGCAGGAAGACTGTTCACAACCTGTGCTATTCTGTGCTAAAGACCTTCCTTTCACCTAGGAAGACCATCTTCTTTTTTTTTTTTTTTACAAACCTGCCAGCAATCTTTTCCCTTAGGCACACATTTAAACTATTTTTAATGTTGGTTTTTGGCAAACAATGTATCTTTCTTATTCTATGATGGAAACAGATCAGTAATAAAGAATACTATTTTCTATGTCTTTCATATTAATGTCTGGGAAGAGAGGTAATTTATAGAAGAAAATTACACATCACATTATGATCTGCTTAAGAATTTCAGGAAAAGAAACAACTTCTGGAAGAAAACATGAAAAAAGAGTATAGCGACTAATATTTTTTTCAGAAGTTTAGATATCACAGAATCACAGAATGTCAGGGATTGGAAGGGACCTCAAAAGATCATCTAGTCCAATCCCCCTGCCGGAGCAGGAACACCTAGATGAGGTTACACAGGAACATGTCCAGACGGGTTTTGAATATCTCCAGAGAAGGAGACTCCACAACCTCCCTGGGCAGCCCGTTCCAGTGTCCTGTTACCCTCACTGAGAAGAAGTTTCTTCTCATATTTAAGTGGAACCTCCTGTGTTCCAGTTTGTACCCGTTACCCCTTGTCTTATCATTGTTTGTCACCGAGAAGAGCCTGGCTCCATCTTCGTGACGCTCCCCCTTTATATATTTATAAACATTAATGAGGTCTCCCCTTAGTCTCCTCTTTTGCAAGCTAAAGAGACCCAGCTCCCTCAGCCTTTCCTCATAAGGGAGATGCTCCACTCCCTTAATCATCTTTGTAGCCCTACGCTGGACTCTCTCCAGCAGTTCCCTGTCCTTCTTGAACTGAGGGGCCCAGAACTGGACACAATATTCCAGATGAGGTCTCACCAGGGCAGAGTAGAGGGGCAGGAGAACCTCTCTCGACCTACTAACCACCCCCCTTCTAATACACCCCAGGATGCCATTGGCCTTCTTGGCCACAAGGGCACAGTGCTGGCTCATGGTCATCCTGCTGTCCACCAGGACCCCCAGGTCCCTTTCCCCTACACTGCTCTCTAATAGGTCATTCCCCAATTTATACTGGAACCTGGGGTTGTTCCTGCCCAGATGCAGGACTCTGCACTTTCCCTTGTTATATTTCATTAAATTTTTCCCCGCCCAACTCTCCAGCCTGTCCAGGTCTCGCTGGATGGCAGCACAGCCCTCTGGTGTGTCAGCCACTCCTCCCAGCTTGGTGTCATCAGCAAATTTGCTGATAGTACACTCAACTCCCTCATCTAAGTCATTGATGAATATATTGAATAATACTGGCCCCAGTACTGACCCTTGGGGCACTCCACTAGTTACAGGCCTCCAACTGGACTCTGCCCCGTTGACCACGACTCTCTGGCTTCTTTCCTTCAGCCAGTTCATAGTCCACCTCACTACCCGTTCGTCCAGTCCACACTTCCTCAGTTTAGCTCTGAGGATGCTGTGGGAGACCTTGTCAAAGGCTTTACTGAAGTCAAGGTAGACCACATCCACCGCTCTGCCATCATCCATCCACCTCGTTATATCCTCATAAAAGGCTATGAGGTTGGTCAAGCACGACTTCCCCTTGGTGAAGCCATGTTGACTGCCCCTAATGACCCTCTTATCCTTGATATGCCTTGAGATGGCACCAAGGATAAGGTGAAATAACATGAAATTTCCTTTATTGAAATGGGTACATAAAAATACATATGCAAGCACCTATGATACCTCATAGAAAAGAGTTTTGAATGGAATGACTATTTCCATCATGAAAACAGAAGGAAGTTTTTTTGAGGAGGTCAAAAGATGACATTAACATTTCCCATTCAGACTGTTTGAAGGAAAGGCAACCCACTTGAAACTGTGACTGTATCCAAACTCTTAACCTAAATACAAATTCACCTACACATTTGCATTGTATAGCATGTGGTTTAGTCACATTAATAATGTATATTGGTGTGGAATTCTGAGGGAACTGATGTGAACTGGCCTTTCTTGTAGCATGACTATGTTGCCATCACCAGGCTTTGAAGTGGCTTTTTGAGGTATAGTTGGGATGTACTTGTTTGAAGCACAAGTTTTATAGCATGGGAAAAAATATTCAAGAGATCAGTTATTACTCCTGACTCACAATGTATTCAAGCTGTCTTTATTACTTGTCATTGAGACAATAATTTGATTTGACAGGCAGATTTATTAAAATTAAAGGATTTCAGTTGCTTTACTGCACGTGTGAAGTGGTGTTATGAAAATCTTCATGAAGGGAACCAAGAAACCTGTGTCACTGGTTTGGTCTGCAGGCAAAGGAGTTGGAAAATTTCCCAGTTTTGTAGTTGGTTGGTGAATTAATTGTATATAGTTGTCCATGATGAGTGTTTACTAATGGAATGCATCTCTCACATTGTTAAAGTTGATACAATGCACTTCTTTCAGGCAAAACAGGAATTAGCAGTTTAGAGTGCGGGTTCTTTTGTGTTGCTGATGTTACTGCTCTCCTTATTATCTGGTATCAACCTTGCACTACCCTTTGGACTACCTTTTACTCAATACTGTATATTCATATATACAACAATAAGCCTACATAAAATTATGAAAATGAATGAGGAAAAGATTGAAAACCAGGTAGATATAAAAGACTAGAAAAAGAAAATCATGTGTGATCGCAGAATGCTTTCAGGTAAAGTTTATAAACTTTTTACAAATGAATATAGCAGAAGAAAATCTTATTTGGTGTTCACTGGAAACATTGGGAAAAGATGACTTCATTATTATTTCCACTTTGTAAAAAGAATTAAAAAGAGACAAGTAATGATCTGTTAATGAGCATGTATAAAATTAAACAGTTTAGTGATCCTTAAACTTACTCTACTATTCCTGTTTCATGAAGTTGTAACCAGTGAAATTGGTGATATAAGCTCATTTTATAGGACGGTTGCCACTTTCATATCACTCCTGTGAGTTAAGGCATATTTAATGGAGTTTTTTCAGCCTTTTGGTGGACGATCTTTTATTTCTGCCAAAATAAATTGGTGAGAGGCAGCGCACTCCACTAAGAGCCTATGTTCTGGGCATTTTATACCACTCCAATTTTAAAATAACTATTTTCAGACATTTAACAGTGACAGTTTAGAAAATGTCTGATCTTTGAAAGTCCTTCCATAAACATCCACCACCAGTTGGCAATCTATTTAGGTCTCTTAAGCTGCTCCTTTGAATTTTTAGAAATATATGTAGTAGTAAAAAGTACAAATTACTAGAATTCTGTAATATTTTTTTCTATCAAAGAACACATTTCTATAGCGTTCTAATGCTAACACTTAACCTGCTTTTTTTTTAAAAAAAAAAAAAAAGAAGAGCAAATGTTAGTAAATGTACAGGTAAACCTACCAATTAATTAAGTCTACATGTAATTAAGTAAATGTAGATTGCCATATGCTCAGTACTTTTCATAACCCTGAAGATAATAATTACCATATCCAGCTCATAATGGCCTTACTTTCAAAACAGGTGGGATATTCTCCATCTCTTTGTGTTTTCTTAGATATGTTTTTTGGACAGATACTAAATGCAATTACAAAATATAACCGAGAGCAGAACTGTTTGTTCAAATATATGAATGCAGACTTAAAAAATTTTAAGTTTCTGTCCTTATCTTTCATCCTTGCAGGTAAGGGTAAACAAAGAACTGATTTTCAATCCATCACATGCACCCTACAAATATGAAGGTGAGGTAATTAAAAAAAGTTCCCTTACCTTCTGAATTGCACTTACATAAAATTTTATAAAAGGAAGAAAGAAAATAATCAATAAACTGACACCGAAACTTTACTTTCTGTAAGATGCCATTTCTCTCTTGCTCCATCAGACAATCCTGCAATGTCTGAAGGGCAAATGTACAAAAATGTGAATGTGCTTGAAAAAATGCATTTTAAAAAGGAGAGTGAAAGCAGACTTTTTAGAATCTAGCCAGTCATAAAAGATGACTCATCAGACTGTGTACCTCAAAACACTTTCATTATGTCTTTGATATGCCCTTAGTCATTCTATGATTTTCCTCAGCTTCTTCATGGTTATTAAATACCTAAATATTATAAAATGTACTGTAAACTGTATATGTCTATTGATATTATTTTGTAATCCATGTTACAAACACTGATAATTGTCGTTCTTGCTAAATTGTTATATTGCATTACTTTTTTTTTCAATTTTGCTCAGTATGTTTAAGAACCGAATTCATATTGTGGTGGGTTTACCC
>VYZX01027361.1:15043-26699 GCA_013401335.1 Brachypteracias leptosomus
GTGGAACATCTCCCTTATGAGGAAAGGCTGAGGGAGCTGGGTCTCTTTAGCTTGCAGAAGAGAAGACTAAGGGGAGACCTCATTAATGTTTATAAATATATAAAGGGGGAGTGTCACGAAGATGGAGCCAGGCTCTTCTCGGTGACAAACAACGATAAGACAAGGGGTAATGGGTACAAACTGGAACACAGGAGGTTCCACTTAAATATGAGAAGAAACTTCTTCTCAGTGAGGGTAACACGACACTGGAATGGGCTGCCCAGGGAGGTTGTGGAGTCTCCTTCTCTGGAGATATTCAAAACCCGTCTGGACATGTTCCTGTGTAACCTCATCTAGGTGATCCTGCTCCGGCAGGGGGATTGGACTAGATGATCTTTTGAGGTCCCTTCCAATCCCTGACATTCTGTGATTCTGTGATTCTGTGAATTGTCCTCCACATCTTTTCTTATTGAGTAGTCAGCTGCTAAAAACAACCATGGGAAAGGCAGGGAATTAACTCTGTTACAAATGCTTAGGCAGAAAATAGAACTATTGAAAGGATCAAATACCCATATTAGGGTATCCAATAGACTTATAAAGAAAAATCATATTAGGTTAAGAGAAATGTCATGTAGACCCGGGCTACTCTTGAGTTTGTTCTTCTTATGCCTGCTCCTACCAATCTGAGTTACTGACGAAATTTATGCTGCAGGTTTCTAAAGTAGCTGGAGCAGACAAGAGTTATGGTTTTCTTCCAGTGTGTAATTTGTTGGTTATTAGCCATATGTTAGAGTCATGTACACGAGCTCACAAAGACTACACGGTTTGGCCAAGATCATCTAGTAAAATGGAAGTTTATGCCCAACATTGGATGATTGATCTTCACTGCTGTTGTAAGATGGAAGTTTTTTGTATGGCACTATAGATGTTTAGCATGAGGATAGAAGAAAAAAAAAATACAGATTCTGAAGGAGAACAGTTTAAAGATAGAGACAGCAGCACAAGGACTCCAAAATTTAATACATGTTTCCCTGAAGAGTGAAAAATCAGACAACATTCTGAAGTCTGATCAAAAATAAACAGGCACTTTAAAGAATGTCATTATTGTATATTCTACTTCAAAGGCTATTCTGTTTCATGATAGAATATTCTTCTTTTAGGTGTAAGGATAACTATCCTTACATTACCTAATTCTGATTAGACTCTATTAAAATGATTTTTTCATTTTTCTGAGAAACTGTATTTAATCCCTATGTCAATGTGCTGAGAAAGATAGTAAAGATATATCTGAACTTTAAACATCTTTAATCTTTCTCTTTAGCTTTCATTCTTGTTGCACAGCCTCAGCAATCAGATTTCAACACTCTATTCCTCAGAAAACCTGACAGATTCAGAAACCATATTGAGATAAGATTCTCCTTTGACCCAAAGACACATTCTGCTACATCTTTGGAAGGTCTTTTAAAAAGCAATGTCTACGGAAATTTTCTAAATAGATAGAATTTTATTTAGTAATTACTAGAAAGTATCAGACAGATGGCAGGAGTCCACAGGAGTGTAGACGTGAGTTGTGTACTTTGTGTACTCCAGGTAAAGAGACATCCCAGTCAGTCTTCACTGGAAGCATTATCTGAAAGGTTGTTTTTAGCCTAGAGTTTGTAAACTGAATTGTTCTTAACTTCATTCCCTGGGGAAAGATATCCATTTCAGAAGTGTCACTCTCAATGTAGCAAGAGTGAAGAAGCCAACTGGGTAAACACTCAGCTTGTTTTACCAGTTCAAGGTAAAATATATTGTCAAGGCATCTGAAGGCTTTCTCAACAATTGCTTACACTGTATAGGCATCGGAGCAGCTTTCACTGCTGTATAAAGCAGAGGGCTTTATGCTCTACAGATCCCAATCCAGCTCTTACCTGCAGGTTGATCCCATTATTGGTGAAGTTAACTACCAGGGGACTAGTTTAAAGTGAGCTAAATAAGTCTCCAGAGTATCAATTAAATGTAGAAAAGAAAATCTGAATCGTGATTAGTTTCAACTGTTATTGTCTGCTGTTTGGAAGGAAACGAATCAATGCTCTGATTGTCTTCTATAAGGTTACCTATTATACATGGTATCCCTCTTTTCTGTCCTTCTAGCTACTTGATTGCCTATTTATTTGCAATAGTCTTTGGAGGTAATGAACAGATTAAATTTAGATAGAGGACTCAGATTTACTGTTGGCACAACTCTGCTGAAATAAGTGGAATTAGCCAGGAGAGTCAAAATACCTTGTGTTCAGCAACCATAAGCTATCTGGCCTGTTGATGACTTCTAAAATCCCTCCAGTGGATGCTAGTGTGTGGCTGTACAGTGTAATTTTAAAGGGTAATACATACAGGTCCAAAAACCAGAAGACATTGAAATATAGAATGGATTACATTACCTAGGTGAAATTGTCAGAATGACTAAAACTAAGTATTTGGAGGAGGGACCAGTGAGAGAATTATTTCATTTATTTTTGCTTTGGGGCAGTGTTTCATTTGGTTAAGTACTTTTTTTTTTTTTTTATCTTGGGTAAAAAGAAGCTAGACTGGTTTGGATCCACTGAATGTTGTGAATAGTTAGACAAATTGTATTCATTACTGCTATATAAATGTCTTTGTAATCAAAGCACCAGTCAACAGATAGCTTCCAGCATTGTTGTTGTTGTACATGCTGCTAGTGTTCACTAGTACCAGAGTGCGAGAGGTCTTGAAAATCTCAAATCATCTGGCAGACCTTAGGACATCTGCTGCTTGTCTGTCTAGGAAAAGAAAGATTGACGAGCGTACAAAATCAGAGGATCATTAGGGTCCAGATTTAAAGCCACAGTATGTAAAGACCAAGCCAGAAAGGGGCACTAACACAGTGAAGTTAAAAAGAGAAGCTTATAGGACACGGGAAAAAAGAAAATCCTGGGAGCAAAAAGAATGAACAGTTAACTGAAAATAGATGCCATGATATCCTGGCAGGCCATACCATTTTTTACTGCTGGCCCTGAGGGTTTCTGGGGTATGGCTATATAAAGCTGTGGTGTGCCAGAAGTCCCATTAAGCTTGTAGGCCTTCAACTCATGAAAGCAGACGTTATGAGTCGTTTTACATTCTAATGTCCCATTTTCATGAGGGAATGAAAATGTAGCCTTCAATAAAAGTGTCTTATTTGATGAATAGCTTATGCTACAGAAAATTTTTTAATAAAATGTACATACATGACATACTTGACAATTATTTTCCATTGCTCTAAACTTGTATATATCTTCCTTATGCAGTCACTCCAATGATGTGTTTTTCCCTCTACACCTACTGTAAGTTAGTTTTCATAAGGATGAGAAAGTGCCTCCTGAGACAATGCATTGCTGAGAAGACTTAGAACACCAAAGGTAATAGATCTTTTAATTTAATATACAGCCACTTGCCATTTCTGTTCCTTTAAAAAGCAGTCAATTCTAATTATAGAGATTTATTTGGATTAAGAAAAATACTAAAGTAAGCACTGCTTCTTCTTCTATAACTTTGGGGTTAAGACTTTTCTAAATGGGAATTATGTGTAATAAGGATAGTGAAGTGCCATCAAATTCTGAATTAACTGTTCATATGGTGGAAATTCTTTTGTTCTGAAAATATTTTCCTTTTAACTAAAAAAGAAAAATATAGGCATTACCAGCAATTACTAATGTTGGAAAGAAAAGAGAAGAAGTGAGGGAGAGGCTTTTTGAAAGAAGGAAAGCATTTCTAATAATTGTTGTAAAGTAATATTCAATTTCATCCACCAAATATCAGAATTCCAATGGAAGAAAACACGTGATCCAGCTTAACTGGAATCTTGTCAGAGTCCAATGCAAAGAGTGAAAGTTTCAATAAAAGCTACAGACACCCTGGTTGAAAAAGATTAACATGGAAAGAATCACTTTCAGTGCAGTTTCAAAAACAACTGTTGCACTTCCTCATCTTTACCTTTTGCCTCATGTCCCTGAAATGTTTTTGATTTTATCATATCTTCCTTTTTTCTAATAGCATTTGTTCTCCACATGGAAATTCTTTAGTACTCATCAAGATATCTGGTATCCTTCCCTGAAATATCATTCATCATGGGACTGTTTACCACTTTCTTTATCTGGGCCACAGATGTGCTGGCCTATATTTGGAGACTTTATTCTTTTCTGAGCTATCAAAAAGTCTATGGAAAGGAACAAGACAACAAAAATCAAGCCACTTCCAACAAACAAGGATTCACAGTCTTTAGAACTTTAAAAATATTCAGTTCTTCTTTTGTCCTTGTCACCCTCTTGTTGTAGGAAATGTGATCTGACTTTGTTTAGTACAGTAAGAGATCAACTTTGTGCCAAACTTCTGGTATTTCATTGTGCCCACATGGGGAGAGTGGTAGAAATGCTGCTCTACCTCTCTCAAAAATCTTCATATTGATATTGCACAGCCTGAAATATTTAGCCCTCTGTTTAAGCCATTTACTCTGTTTCTGAGATAGAACTAAGGAATGGGAGTATGTTTTCTGTATATTTTTTTATGGATATCTCTGATATTGCCCTGAAAACTACAAACCTGTCTTAAAGCATATATTCATAGAATATGAAGCCAGAGAAGGCTTTTAACATCCTCTGTTATGTGTAACAAACCCCTATATATACTCCTAACATGAGTATTTTCTGTAAGCAACTTTTGTAGAGGATCCACACTTGGTCAGTACAAGAATTTGACATTAAAATAAATAGCAAGAACTGGACAATATCTGTTTTGTTTTTTCGATGTTTTATTAACTCAATATTCTCAAACTAATTACTACTGAATGCTTAGAAGATGTGTTCTTTGGACTGCATTATACTTTTTTACACATCACCCTATTCTTGTATTTCTTAATACAATTATGTCTGGAGCTACATTTTCTTAAGAAAATAGACACAAGATGAGAAGTCACCAAGGAGGAGCTCTTGAAGGGTATCTACATGCACAAAATGAAGTGATAAATAGGTATGAAAGGTCAGCAGAAAATTGTAAGTATATCCAAAATTATCACAATGCAATCTAAATCAGCTTTAAAGGAAAATGTGGCTAAGTTTAACTGCAATGGTTATTTGATGTAGTTTACTGAGTGTAGATGACAGCTGAAAATCTGTTCGTATATTGATGAACTGCAAGAAGAGAGAGAACAAGCAAACCAAAAACCAAGCCCTGTGACAGTGCAAACATCCATTTGAATTTTGACTATTGGGCTTTTGGTACATTATTTTTCTGAGTAATGAATATGCACTACTTAGCCATGGATGGCCCAGAGGTTGCACTTAGGACATAAAAATGGGTTCAGAGCCTTTGCCTAACTAGAAATTACTGGACTCTACTATTCTGTTAAGCCTCTTCCAAAGCATAAGGGCAGGGATGAAGAGATAATTGACAGCATGATGGGAGGAAGTGAGAAGTTTGCAGAACACTTCAGGATCTAAATGAGCTGTCCTAAGATCTCCTTTCTCCAGCACAAACAGATTGGATGAGCATCTGAACTTTTGCAGCTGCAACAGCGACTGTGTCTCTATGGATGCCTCAGGAGACACCTACCTGGCACTACAAAAATCCCCCACTGCCTATAGAAGTGCTGAGGCCAGACTGGCCCCACACAGAGATGATTCAGGTAAAGAGATCACCTAGCAGGAGAGATGCGAGCAGGCAGTGCAGATGGCAAGTGCAATAGTGCTTCCTCCTGCAGCCTGGAGATGAACCTGTCCAAACATTTTTAGGGCACTACCAGCAATCAGTTGTTCTAAACCTTGTTTGAAGATTTATTTTACTTACATTTAAAATGTTTTCACACTCTGTTGCTGTGATTTCCCAAACCAATGCCATGTTCCAATTACATTTAATGAAACTATTTGTTCTGTACCAAAACATTTGCTTGCAAGAGGGAATGTATTGTCCAGTGAGTGATTCTAGGAAAATATTTGTTTGTCCTGTTTTTGTGGGGAGATATTGACCTGGTTTCAATTCCACTGTTTAAGAACTCTGAGTTCTGAACTTGGCACTTGCTGCTACTGAAAACTCCTGACAGAGCAATCAAAATACTGTATACGCTCTGAAAAAAAAATCTCCAGTAAATAAAGTGGTAGTAACTCAATATTGTAGTCACTAGTAATCTAATTAGAAATCATTAGAAATCTAAAAGAGTAGGTTTTTCAGCAAACCTGAATAAGGCTTACAGAGTTATGATTCAATCCATAACTGGCCTGAAAGTAGAGTATTGAATACATTTATTTAAGATATGAGTACCAGGCTTTGGCCAGGAGAAAAATCAAATATATTCTGCATACCTAAGACATTCTGCATTTAACTTATAAGTGTCACTGAAACAAGTCCATGTGGAGTATGAAGCTTCTGGTAATACTCGTGTGAATCCTCTTGTCATTTACAATTGAATGCTACTTTTATGTAAGGCTAAGCATTTCTGAAGTTGGGGGTGCTTTTTTCAGAATGTTTCTCTCACAGCATCATTAACTTTTTTAAGTTTCAGATCTGAAATTAACACACTTGATCAGGGACATGTTTATTAGTTGCTTCTTACAGAGTATAAATGAGACTCTTTCATAGTTTCAGTGTAAAAATGAAAACGAAACCTGGCCAGATCTATGGGTTTATCCAGCTATTAAAATGAAACTTCAGTAGTGATATATTTTCTGCTGAAACTGATATGCTTCTTTAAAAGAATTCAAATTTTCTTTGCAGATGGAACAGCCCAAGGATTTGTAGCAAGCATCCAGTATTCTGTTATTCATCTGTAGCAATGCCAAGAGTAAAAGGGGAGAAACTGTTATTTAAAAGTCTGTGGAGACAATACTTGGTTGTTTTCTTTAACTCATTGATGAATCTGCTTTTAATATATGTGGAGAACAAAGCAGTTCAGACCATTGCACTTACTAAACAAAACGTATGAAGAGAGGTAATTCCACATGGACTTGAATGACGTCCTTGTAGGCAATACTTGTCTAGCATACCAGCTCTTCAACTAGCAATCCCTGCACTGTAAACATCTCCAAATATCTACCACACTGAAGAACTCTTTCCTCATCAGTGAAGTGATGACAGGTTATTCAATTGTTGGTTTTTTAATAAAATCATTCATAGATTAAACAAGTAGCAAGTTAATCACAATGGAAAATATGTAAGATTAAAGAAGAGACACAAAAGCAGCTCAGGGTGTGCCTTTGGCATATTTGAAACCCTCATTGAGGTGTGCTTGAGTGGTGTGCCAGGTGAGCATGGATGGTGTGAGATTCCTCCTGCTCTGAATTCTTCTGGTTGGGGCAGTCACATTTTGAAAAATGTTCATCAGAAAGTAAGGGGAGATAGTCCTTCTATAACAAATTGAGCTGCAGAATTTGATAGTTTGTGTTCAATCCTGGTATGTCATAAAAGTGCTGCTCTGTAGGGCCCATGGGTAAATTATCCATCTGTGTGGCTGGATTCAGTAGTTCAGATATGACTTTTAAAAATATTTATTGCATGGTTGGCCTAAAATGCTAAGCTTTTTTTTTGTTTTCCTTGTTTTCCCAAAAGCGTCAACAACATTAGGCAATCCCAACCTGCCCGTCAAGCTGGGTTGCACCCATCTAGCAAGTGCCTGATTTTATCTGATAGCGAAGTGGTGCTGAGAGCACATTGGGAATGTGGGAGTCCTGGCTTCAGTTTCTGTCTGTGCTTGGCGATTGAATCTACATCCTCTGGTGGCTAGGAGGTATTTAGGATGGAGATATTCCAAATATTAATTGGATACAGAAACTGGAAGCCAGAATTCCCTTCTCACAGGTGAATGCTGAATCAAATTAGGTTCTGGAGTGATATTTGTTCTTACTTTCTGCCTTTTGTCTATGGCTTTGCAGCTAGGATGTAACAGCAAATTACACACATCTGATTTGTCCATTTGCTCAAGGAAACAAATAGTTTCACTTCAGTGAAAAAAATGTATGCTACTTTCCAATGTATTGACCAATGCTGGGGTTTTTATTGGGTTTTTCACTATCTACAAACATGTCACCAACTTCCATCACAAGCCAAGAGAACTGCAGTGTTTCTCACCTTGTATTTTGACAGTGCACATTAAGAGAGAAGGAGTTCTACCTTGTGGGTCTTTTCCTCTTCCTCAAAATACAGTTTGCATATACTACAGCTTTCTTATATTAGAAATATAGTCAAAAGAGGTTACATCACTAGCTAAAATGTCAAGTTTTAAAAATTAACAACAGCCATTTAAGCTGAACATTATTTTCTGTTTGTTTGGTTTTTTCTATACAAGCAAATTCCTAAATTTGGTCATTATTAAATAATGACTAAGCATAAGCATGTCTCTACCTCTTTGGAATGCTCCAGGATTGCTCTTTGCCTTGAATTCGTTTACCAGTTTACTGTTCAGTGTTAGACAAGCAATATTGATAATTATGTATGCATTTGC
This sequence comes from Brachypteracias leptosomus, assembly GCA_013401335.1. Classification (NCBI taxonomy): domain Eukaryota; kingdom Metazoa; phylum Chordata; class Aves; order Coraciiformes; family Brachypteraciidae; genus Brachypteracias; species Brachypteracias leptosomus. Next base: position 23,493 of record VYZX01027361.1, read on the forward strand.
TATTCAGAGCTGGCAAATAAGGGTATGGTGAATAAATTCTTTTGCAAGTGTAGTGATGTTTATATTTGCAGAAGTAAGGGATATAAGTAAGAAAAAAAGAGGTACATTATGGCATTGAAATTACAAGAAATTTTTAGGCAGTTATACTGCAATTATTCAAGTTGTAATTTGGTGTTAGCATCTATACTGTGTTCTGTGTTTATTTTCATCTTCCTAACATGAATTTTTCCTTGACTAAATGCAGTACACATTATAAATAAAATCTCTACTACAACTATCACAGTAATTAGGCATAATCCACTGACTCAGCATCTCAGAAGTATTATATCACCTTTGTCTGTTAAACAGAGTTAATGTTCACCCTCTGCATGCTCCCTTACATATAATAAGAACTCATTCTCAGCACTTATATGGCTTTATTGGTAGCATTTTATTGCCAAAATTCTTTATGTTATTTTTGGTGCTAGAATAAAAAAGATATGCTTCTTATTACAAATTAGGACAATAGTTTCCAAGCACCCCAGCCTTATCAGTGTGTTGCACTGTCCGACTTCAGGAAAGCTACCTTCAGGACATGATCAGCAGTGAAACTGCAGGGACTTGAAAACAGATTTGACCCATTTCTACGAAGACATAAGGAAGAAACAATCAGAAGTTCAAAGGTCAGGTCTCCCTGTTTAATTTTTTAATTATTGCCAGTTCTTGCCAAGATTCCCAGTATCAAAATTCTGCTCAGTTATTTGCCCAGCAGTTGTCTTATCCATATTTGATATGGAATAATTAGCAACCAGTCTCGAGAAGTGTAGCACCTTCTACTGTCTACACAATCAATGTTAGAAAGTGTTGTACTTTCTAGGGTCGGATGTGTATTTTACAAACAGCTCTTGGTTAATTTAAAGAGGTATAATCATCATGAAAAGTGGTAAACTTGCAGCTTTCTATTGATAGTGCTTCTGTTTAACTTCATTAGATGTGATGCTAACATCTGTCCAGTGAGATGGAGGCCACCTGCTCATTTTGTGTAAGTTCTAATAATCATCAATTGCTAAAGAACTATACCTATAAATTCAGCACATTAAGAAGTGCCAATGATAAAAATTAAAGTATTTGTGGTTCTTTATCAGTCTTCCAATTTAATCTTTTATTGTAATTACTGTATTACAACTTTCTGTAATCCTTTGAAAGCAGGCAAGAGTAACAGGTCTTTGTCCTTTCAAGCTGCCAATTTAAGTCTCACTAAAATACCAGCCTGAGATGGCAGTGCTAGTTTTATTGGTTGTTGTGATAACTAGGAATACACAAGCTGTAAATTATCAGATTTGTAAATGGTTTGTAAATGCTAGAGAAACAAGGACATTCTCCAGCATGGATTGCCAATAGTAACAGGTAACATTAACATGAATTTACAATACTTATAAAAATAAACCCATTTTTCTTTGATCAGTGGCATAGAAAATGATGCCTCATTCCTTCTTTCCTTTAAAAATAACCAATGGATTTTAAACTCCTCTGTACACAGCAACTTATATCATGTTTTATTAGCTGGTAAAATGGTATTTTTAAAAACAACTCTTTCTTTCATGTCTGATAAGACCCTTTTCCTTTCTCCTAAGGGAGTTTATACTATTATGAATAAAAGAAGAGAGATAAATGATATTAAAACTATGTCAACCACAGCTAAACAAGTACCTTTATCAAAAAGAGACCATTCCTGAAATCTTAAAGGGATATTCTTTTTCACAAGGCTACTCTAACAAAGTCCTAGAAAACTCTCCTACTATTAAATTAGTATGTCCGTTCAGCATGCATGCATACCAAATGGGAATTTATACTGTGTTAGACAATAATGCACTTATACAATTTTTAGCTTAATAGAAACAATGATCTTAATAAGCATATTAAATTGGAAGACACTGTCTGATGATGTACATTTTATTCTGCTACTAACAAACTGAATTACATGCTAAAGGTTTTCTGTCAAATTGAAACCTAGTCAGTCCATAAAAATGATTTAATAACAGGTTCCTGTAGCGCAGTATTCCTGCATCTCCCTTTAACTACTGCAGTTTTAAAATCCATTTTTTCTCATCTAATTTATGAAAATGCTTCTCTCTCTTTTTGAGCATTATGAAAAGTGAAAAGGAGTACAAACATGTGGGGGAGAGGGTGAAACCTACCACATATGACAACATATTAAAGTCAGTAGGAAAACACTTGTGAGTAGGAATTCTCGCAAAAAGTGCAGCCACATACACAATAAAGACATTGAAGAATGGGAAATAACATTGTTACTACTATATATTTCCCAGATTAAGTAAATTAAGCATTTTCAGATGGAAGTAAATGTTTTTGAAATAGATGGTTAATCTTTGATTATTTTTTTTAAAGTGTTTTATTATTAGTTAAAATTTTTTTTTAAAAGTGAGATTGTTTACTATGGAGAAGCCTCTGAAAAAAAATGTTGCTTTTAAACTTCTTTTGCTAAGAGGATTCTCTGCAGCTATATTGCGTGATTTTTCTTTGTATTTAATGATTGTACTCTGTGATTCCTGCTCTACCTTTCCTCCTCTAAGCAAAATATAATCTTGGAACCCAGCTCCATAATTTCTATATGCATATAATTTTACGTAGTTGATGAATCCGGCATGCAATGGTAAACAGCAGGGAGGGGCTCAATGGAAACTCATTTGTTAGTTTTCCCACTTGGAGGCTGTTATTTTTATAAATTACCGATATTGGACACTGTAGGAGTGCCCTTTTTCATATACACTGAAGTACTTCACTGGCCCCAGGAGTCACTAAGACTAGTGGATTTTAATAGTTATAGATCTTAAATGGAGGGTTAGAAATTGTTTCTTTTCATTACAATTACAACAAGGAATTAACCCCAAGGGTATCCACTTAATTTCATAATATATAGACTGGAACGCTAATAATGTGTCTCTTCTAAAATGTAATAAAGAAGCAACTGCCCCTTGGCTCCCTGGGGTAGATTTTTGTAAAATGTATTGCAAAAAAAATGTAACACAAAGAAGATTTTACGTTAACAAGCTTTGTAATGTCACTAGCTCCAGTGCTCAAAGTGCTCTGAAGCTCATAGACACCAAATATTGGCACTGGTTTTACAGCAGAAATTTAGTACCAGCACTTCTGTATCGCTTCACTGGTACAAGGAAAAACTAAAACAGTGATAGAAGAAGTGGAGGG
>VYZX01027366.1:18393-40677 GCA_013401335.1 Brachypteracias leptosomus
CGAATGTGTAGTTAAACCCAAGAGTCTATAAGTTGCAGGCAGCCGCTGCCACTTGCTACCAACATACAACATGACTTTGCCTGCTTGAAGTTTGCTCTCAGGACATTGTTTCACTCTATAGAATAAATACTTTGTGACTCCTCAGAGGCTGTTTCTCACAGAGCTGCATACAGAATTTCATACATGACACAAATACAAAAATCTTGTTCTGTCTTCATGTATGGTTTGTTTGTTTCAAGAAAGAAATACTAGTAATGGGGTACAAACTGGAACACAGGAGGTTCCACTTAAATATGAGAAGAAACTTCTTCTCAGTGAGGGTAACAGGACACTGGAACAGGCTGCCCAGGGAGGTTGTGGAGTCTCCTTCTCTGGAGACATTCAAAACCCGCCTGGACGTGTTCCTGTATAACTTCATCTAGGTGATCCTGCTCCGGCAGGGGGATTGGACTAGATGGTCTTTTGAGGTCCCTTCCAATCCCTGACATTCTGTGATTCTGTAATGCCTTTTCCTGTTAATTTTGCTTAATCAAGATCAGATTTCAGGAGGGTGTGAGGTCCTTGGCAGAAAAGAAAGATTTAAATAAAATATATCTGAACAATACTCTAAATAAATCAAAGCTTAATCTTTAAAGGTTATCACTGGATTGGTTTGATACTTTGGCCAGTGGGAAAGTTAAACTTTGAAGACTATCCATAGTTTGGTTTGGCATTTCGGTCAGTGTAACAGTGGCCTTGGCCCTGCTAACAGTGCTTAGCATAAGATCCCAGTTCACATTTCATATTGTGGTGATTTATATGGAAATTTGTAATAGTAATGGTCTCAGTTCTTTTAAGTCTGTTTTACCACTTGATGGCATGATTTTAATTATACCGAAGAGTTATTCTTTGCAACATATCCTATACATTTGGATTTCTTTTGAATGCAGAGGCCAAAGTCTAACATTACCATTGATGTCTAAGCAGCACAGGCAGTGCTTCAGGAAGCCAGAAGCTGAAAAGATTTCATGGCAAATGTTCAGTCTTCTAGTTCTTTCTCTCCTTTGTGAACTACTTCTGACTTTGGGATAGGCATAGTTCCTTCTGCTTTTTATTTCAGAATCAGAAGACATGCTCTTCTGATTGCAACATCCATTTCTTTACTGTAATTTTAATATTTATAGTTCAAGATTATGATGTACACAAGTGTAAACTACATATAAACATGAACTAATGTTTCTGTTAACACTTTTTGCCTAGTATTGGAAAAAATAGCTCCAGCTCTTTGACAGTAAAAGGAGGTTTGTGTGGACAGGATGGCTCAAACTGAAGTGGTCTCTCCTTTGTTCTCCTGTCAAATACAAAAACCTTTGAATCACTTAATTTTGATACTATCAAGAATTGTGGTATTCATAATGGCATCCTTTAATAAAGAATTTTACTATATGTTCAGCTTCCTAGATATCTGCTACTCCTAATGAATAGCACTGAAGGAACGGACATCAGATGGTCTGATCTTTCATTGCAAATACTCTAGCAGACATCTTTTATTTTTCCTTTTTTTTTACAAAATGTCTGTAGGAATATAACAAAATGGTCAGGTTAGCATATACGTACACAACTTTTTTCTTCTTGTAGTCAGGAAGTTTTCAAGGAGTTTTTAAGTTTTACTTTGGCTCATGTAAGGCTATATTTCATGAATTTTGACTGGAACGTATGTACGGACAAATTCCCAGGGACTCCTTTTATGTTGCTTGGAAACACAACCTCATGAAGGAATGGAGATTTGTATTTTCTGACTAAAAATCAAACTCGAAACACATTCTTACAAAGAAGCAAACCAATTTTGTGGAAAAGTTTATTCAGAAACTAGTCCAAATTGCTGAATAGGAATTTGGAAAAAATAACAGCTCTGTGTCTCAGAGCACACGTTTCACACAGGTTTGGCATTTATATACATATAGATATATATTTACATATATATCACAGANACACATCCATGTGGTTTATTAGCCTTACACATGTCACTCCACAGACTGCAGTAGGACCACATCAGCCTTGTATAGTTACTTATTAGCACAGAATCTGAGCCTTTTTCCTGTTTGGATTGTGCAATTGAGTTTAAGGCTTGAGATGTAAAGTAAAATAATTTTCAAAATGACATGCAAGGTTTCTTCCTTTCAGGGCAGCTACATTAGGTTCAAAAGCTCCTTTCAGGAGATGTTCTAGCCTTTTGTGACTGCCAGTTTTCACACTGGATTTTGCTCCTAGATGAGCAAGCATACACCTTCCCATGCAAGTCAGAGATGTACCAGGGAACACAGGAGAGCAAATTTTCATGCCTTAAAGTTCTTAACAGCTAAGAGCACCTTGTTACTTTAATATTTGAGGGTTTAAGTTAAACAACAGTTTCTAAGTAACTTTAAAGATTACTTTGAGCAGATTTCTGCACAGAAACTCCTTTCTCTTGTTAAAAAAAATCTAAAAATAAAACCCACCCAGGTGGCCTCTTTCCTTGCCTGAAGATGACAGATAAAACCTTTCCAAATTGAAGAATGGTTTCTGTTTCTGTATACGTGGAGGGCAGAACTCTCAGGTGAGCAATACAAGCCACAGCCTATGCCCATGACCAATGTCCCCATGGCTGCTGTGGTGTGTATCCAGCAGCCTAGTATCAAATAACATACAATCAAACTTCTCAAAGTACTGGGCTCAGGATTTCTTGATCTATAAATATGTAATCTTACAATAAAATCTAACTTCTTTTTTTATTAGATGGTTATATTGCTGGATACAGCCAAGGAGAATTCAGAGATTCCACAGTGTGAATAAAAAAAGCCCCCTAAACCTGTATTGTGATTAGGATTACTGTCCTCAAAAAAACAGCTCTTTTTTAAGTTTCCAAGTGAAACTCAGAATGCATGCCAAATTAGGTGTCCTGGACCTCCAGGTTCTTAATTTTGTTCTCTGAATGGTCCCATTATAAAGAACACCAGTCTTTACTTGTCGTTCTTTAAATTAAGGAATGTCAACACCTTACATTTCAGTACAGTGAAATGTAAATATAAAGTGGAATAGATATTCTTGAATAATCCCATGCTCAGACATGCCTTTGCCCTAAGAATGAAGTCTATGTCTCCTCAGGCATTCTTTTCATTGTTAACAATTGTGATGGCATGATTTGCGCTCATTGGTCTGGAGTTTGAATTATTAGTTGTCAAATGCTAGCGAAGATCCTACTCCTTATAGATCTCTGTGTTAAACTTCAGCAGGTAACAACTTTTAATCATTATTAACTTTGCCAACTGGAACTTAATTGTGTCTTGCTCTATATGTGGGTAGTAATTCCTTCTCTTTCATTCAGCTCTGTGTTCTCTGCAGACAGTACTTCTATCTATCCATATCATGCCCACCCATACTTTATAGGTATGAAAGCTTACTGGAAATATTAACATATCATTGAAAACAGTTTGAGGCTATGTAAATTTATGCCTCAAGTTCATTTTTATGGATAACTGTGGATCTCGAAGGGAGTTGCTTTGTACATTTTTTTAAATTTTTCTTAGATTTCAAGTCAGTCTGGGTAGGTTTGCAGAAGCAGAAAATGAGTCCTCTAAACACCAAAAATTCTTACTCTAGCACACTACCAGTACTCTAGCACAGCAGAGTTCCAGCAAATCCATTCGTTAACCTTGGACATCATATGTAGTCTGCTAAATGTTAAATCATCTTCAGGCAGTGTGAAAGCAAATTCTGATGCTAGTTTTTATGTTGCAGCCCATCTTGCCATGCTTTGGTGTGTAAAATAGGACAAACGGGATAGGACTTAAGACCTTCTGACTGCTACAGGGAAGTTTGATAGACTCTTACGGAGCTTTACTTCCTTTCATCATGGGTGCTTGTCAAAATTGACAGAAACTACTTAGACAGCCAAGTCTTTTCCGTACTCTAAATTACTTCACCATGCCAAAGGTTTTTATCAAATTAATTAAAACTGCATAAAGGTCAAGATTTGCTCTTGCTAACGTTGATTTGTGAAGCAGTGAAAACTACTTCAAGTCTTTCACAGCTTGCTTTGAACCCACAGTTGTGATCCATCTGAACTACAAAATGTCACAACTGTCACTTGAGGAAAATCTGCCGAAGGATTTTGCCCAACATGATGAGCGTAAGTATGCCCTTTGAGTTGGTATACAGTGAAATTCATAATTAAATAAAAATGAAGACTTAGAAATGTGAGCAGAGTGAGACATAAAACATAAGGCACCTCCTTTCATTAAATATCAGAATCAAGAAAGTTATTTTATTTTTAAATAGCAACCTTTTCTCATTTACAGAGATGTATATTTTAAATTCAGTGTCTTTTTGACATAACCAAGGGCTGCTGTCCAGTAGGTACACCATGGGCCACCTTTGAGAGATTTGACTACTAGCCTTTACTTATGTTCTCTTTTCCTAGCTGCATCAATTTTCAAAACTATTGTGGATTGGCCACCATTTTCATCTTCTTTTAGAGATGCCTAAAGGTCTGAATAAGTTTGGAAGAAAGAGAAGCTGTTTAGCAAATTACCACCAGCTGATTTGTCACGCTTGTATAACCTAGGGAGTATCATTAAACAATTTGAGAATATGTAACATGACATATCAATTCCAAGTTTTAGAAGTGATCCTACTTTAGGGAAAGGTAATATGAAGACCATGGTAATAGTTCCTCATTCAAAGGTGTGCAAAACTTAGGTCAGGTGAAGGACAGTTATACAAATCTGTCTCTACATGAAGTAATCAGCTTAATTTCATGCTTACCTTTAAACATACACATAATTCTATTAAGCTGAAGGAGATCTGAGAAAACTGTGAATGACACGAGAAGTATTAACTTGTCCAAACAGAAGGAGAGAGACTGGTGATACAGCTTGTCAAGCCATGTGTCTGCTGAAGGGGAGACCGAATTCCAGTCTATGTCTCAAATTTTCACTGCAGGCTGATCTCCTCCTACAAAAGTGAGTATGTCCTGGGCTACAGAGCTGATTTTTCTCTATGCTCTCCGTCATCAATTATTTACCCCTTCAATGTAAAATGTAAGTGTCAGTGTCGACAAAAGGGACTGAAGTAAACTCTTTCACAGAATAGACCAAGAAACATTTGGGGTCCTTTTTGAGTTTAAGTCCTTTTGGAGAGAAGTGGACAATCTCTGTTACCCTTCCCATGTGGGGATATTCACTGTGCTACTGGATGAAGAGGGGAGGAAAAGAGTGCAGCCCTGCAGCCATTGCCATTCTTTTGACTTCAGGCAAACACAGATTTTGAGGGCAAGTTTCTGACTGCTGATGTCTTGTTGTGTCTTCCCAGACCACACTTTGGAGATGAACCCCCTCAGTACGATCAGAATAAATCCCAGCTCCTCTTCTCAGCCTTTCATACCAACTAGTTCAGATGGTTTGTAGCTCAGTGATACGCAGTGCAGTTTTAACTCTTCCCTTTCCTTAGAAAGGAGTCTGACTGAAGACTGAATGCCATTGGAAAGCAAGGTGACAAAAATGAAATGTTATAGTGCTAATCATAGTGAATTTAACCCATTGACACTGGGCCATCAAGAGACATGTGCATTAGATGTCCCTCATGTGAGCTTCATATCCACAGCAAAGGGACCATTATCCCTGTGTACATTGCTCAGCCAACTCCGGTAAAAACAGCCCAAGCAAGACCAGTATTGTCAGCACTAGATGGATCTCCAGTCTGTGAGCTGAGTCTTCTTGAATTATGGTGCCATATACATCTACAACAGAGTCAGTATGCACCATAAATATCACAGCCATAAAAGCATACTTGGCTGAATCCAGTCATGGCATATTGGGCACAGAAAGTGCGCAAAATTCAACAGAGCCTTGTTCCACTTGCCCCAAGAGTTAATTTGTCATGTTATCTTTCTTGTCCTGTTAACATTTATTTGCACCTAATAAGGCATGAAATCATTACTTGTGGTGTATGTCCTAACATTTAATCCCATGGTGTCATATTTTAATTGGACAGAGAGAGTATCTAAATGGTTCTAATTCCCCAAGGATGTGCTTATCGAGTAATAATCACAACCCTTGAAGCTCCATTACTTTCATTAAAATAAAATCCTTCTTGACTGAAATGCTACATATTTTCTGACTTGCAACAAAATGAATTTAATGCTTTAAAAAGACATTGCAAATTTAGTTCTTACAAGACTGCCCATAAGTAATAACTTATAGAGCACCTTTCACATACCAAGTCCCCCGGCTATAAAATGATAACACTTCAAAGACTCAAGAAATGTGTCTGAGGGCATCACATCTTTATAGGTTCCATGAGGGGTCTGTGAGGCTCAGACTAGTAAGTATGCTTTCAGATGTCAGCCTTAGTTATGTATATTATATAGCATGTGATCAGCTGGAATAGAAGCATCCCTTACTGTCACCTACTGGGCCCTAGCTGATTAAGTCGCTCCACGCAAATCATGAAGAAAAGAAATTGCAGAAACTATCACTCAAGTTTCAGCTTAGTCTTGTGGGCTAGATCTGTGCCACTCAACGAAATGGGGCAGGACTCATTTTCTGAATCAAAGAGTAAGAGGCAAATCATAGCTAGATGCACAGAGTTAAAACCTCTGCTCCCTACCCATCATATGCTCCAACTGGGGAGACCTAGTTCCTCCTGACTTGTGCCGCCTCCTGACACCAGCACAGGTCCTGCCTAGGAGCATCCTGGGTGTGCACCAGAAAGGCATCCTGGATCCAACCATGAGCAAGAACGTGTCAGTGCCTGGGCTATTCTGCTTACTTGGATGGATGTTACATGGACCATGCGTGAGAGAGTACAAGGAGTTTTCTTGTAACTAAAAGTGAATTCAGCTCTGGTTTGAAGCCTGCTCTGCTGCAAAAGAATCATGAAATCAAAACATTTAAGAGTGAAGTCTAGCTGATTTAACTGAAATTACGCAAAGTATTTAAAGTGGATGTAAAATAATGAACTTTGCTAGAATGTGTAAGGACATCAACACTAAATCATAATGGCCTCCTTGTGGTAAAGAAGAAACACCAGGAGACCTTTTAAGACCCCAGTGTTCTTGTTTTTCTGTATCAGTGAAGATGCTATGAGAGCAAACGGAGTCCCAGAAGAGCCAGCCCAGCTGAAAGCCCCCCTCCTGGCAGACACATTGCCCCTCAGTGTTAATTGCAATGTACCAACTCCTGACTGTCTTTTCACAGGCAAGGCAGGAGGGAAGGTGCTATTTTGTTACAGTTCTTTATAAAGTACTGAAAGGCAAATTTAAAATGCTCATTACACTTGACTACATCCACTCTACTTAAATATTGGCTCCAGGTTTACTTCATTATCCTCTTACCAGTAATTAAGCTACCTAGGGACAATCAGCAAATAATAAAATGCTGTGGTGGAGGAAATTAGTTTAGACTGCAAAGAACTGAATGAAATTATTGTGCAAAATAGAAGAAAGCAACAGCATATAAAAGATATTTAGCTATCTCTAGATGAATACATTCCAAGGATATAAATTGAGGGTTTGGAGAAGTCCCTACTTGTTTCTCCTCAATGCAGTTTATTGGTAAATATGGCCTTTCATTCCCACTAATATTTAATCAATTGACCGGTTATTTTCCTAAACTTTCAGCTGCCTGCAAACCAAAGGCTAAAGGTAATGCTTGAATGAAGCATAAGTCATCTGTCTATACATCTCTTTCATCCCATTCACTGAAAAATACAAAGACATAAATGCATGGAATAAGCTGATTTCTCCTCCCTCTTACCTGGAAACGAGCAAAGCACTGGAGTCAGGTTATCCTGGAAATGAGGCCAGGAGCTTGAGTAGACCTGGCCTTGCTATTTTCTACCTCCTGCTCCCAATAGAGCTCACACAGGGAGATTGTAACTTTGTTTACTTGTCCTAGGGAAACTTTCCTGACCTTGCGCCCTAGGCAGAGCAGGGTAGGACATGTTAGCTACTGGGTTCAGAAGAAGTGAAATTGTTTGAACATTTGTGTTGATTTTGTAGCATATACTCCAAAAAAAGGACTAAGGTATGACCATCTGAGAGAAGGAAAAGCAGAAGTGGGGGAGGAGATTTTATTTCATGCAGCAGCGGTAAATCCTAGTTAAATGATCTCAGTTCATTTGTCTGAACTAGATTAGAAGATGAGTGACATACAAGGGATGTAAAACCTAGCACTTGACTGCTTCTTCTTATCCACCCTGCAAACACTAATGTAAAATCTGTGGGAGTTAATTGATTCCTACAGATGTGAGAGAAAAATCAGGCATCAGAAGGCAGGTAAATTTCTAGAGGCAAAAGCCTTACGCTGTGAAGGAGCTACATTAAAGGAACAACAACCCATGTCCTTTTAAAACACAATGGGTGACAAACCATAAAAGAAAGTGAGTGCCTTCATGATGCATTTTAAAGAAAATCATGCCCTGGACCTTAAATGCTCTCAAGTGTTTTCATCAATTCATCAGTTACAGAAAGCAGCTGTGCAGGACTGGTGTTTGTAAACATGATGGATACCTTTGATACCACAGGAGAGAAAGACAGACTCTCTTCTCTGTGTGATTCCTAAGCACTTAGTATGTTAATACAATGTTTTTTTCACAGAACACAGCTCCCCCTCAAAAAGCTGAATTCATTCAATTTCACACTACAATAGGCAAATTAAAAACAGCTGGCTTTATTCATCTGTGAGTTTTCTTGGTTTGGTTTTGATTGATTAGTTGCTTTGTTTCAGGTTTTAGTGGAAGGAGTAACAAATAATGCAGCCAAACTGCTAACAGCATAATTAAGATTTTATTGTTGTGCCAGTACTGTATAACCTTAAATATTTAGGACATAACTGAAGTAAGGCTCAGTGAAAGCAAATGTATCCGTGACAGGGCATGAAGATCCATCTGGGTTTAGTAGCATTCTGATTTAATATATTAGGGCTTTAAAATAAAAAGGTGCTAAAAAGGAAGTCAGGTCATTCCCTGTATTTATATCTCTATTTATATCCTCTGCTGCCCTGACGGTATTGCCATCAATCGAATTCCATTGTAAAGTAAAGATATTCGGTGTATTTTTTTTATATCCAAAGCTCCTGAAGTCATGTGATTATAATTCCTTTTTAACTTTAATAAGTTCTCTGTTCTCAGCAGTACAATGAAAACCTTGTGAACTCTAAAAGGTCAAAACCCAAAAGGCAAATGCAAAATCTTAAAATGTGTGTGGGTCTTTGAAATACATTTTTAGTCCTTCCTTATGATACTCACAGGGTCTGGCTCTATATTTTTGAGTACGCAGGGTAGGTAAGGCTGAATATCTAAGTTCCGTTCACAGCCATAGCAAAAGGAAAATACGTCTATGTTGGGATATATTCCTTTTGAATAAGGCTTGTGTACTATGAATACCATCAATGCACTTAGTTGCAAACAAGCTTTTCACAGGCTATCTCGAGGATATAAAAAAGTTCTCATATGTTCTAGAGAGACTGACTTATACGATGCTTATTTCATTATCGGGACTTAAGAATAATGGCAACCTGTTTTGAAGTATTTTGTTAGATACTTTGTTTTTCCTTATGTGTTTTGTTAGAGCTATGCATGTATAAAGCAATTTGGTGGATTTGTGTATTGTGTTTTTTTTTTTAAATTAATGGCACGCTGAAACAAATGGATTGTGGTGATTTAAAGGAAAAGAAATATAGGCTGAGCTGTTTTTAAACTGAGGAAAGTGAGACTGTCCAATTTTGGGTAAAAAAAATTGTGATGTACATATGATGATCTGTATGATCTACAATTTGGAACTTTAAAAGTGACATTTAATGTGGTGTATGGATTGTAATATAAGTATTAGTAATGGTGTAGTTTTCTCAGTCACCTATCATAAATGGAAATTTACTAAAAAACTTAAATACACTTTCAAAAATGATCTCTCATAAAACTGCTAGAAGGTTGTAAGCAGAATCTTTGTGGTTATAAGCAGTACCTTTGCATTATACAAGTTGAAATGCTATTTTATATAATGATGTAATTGTAAATATTTTCTCTAGAAAGCATAGTTAACAAATACGTTCCAGTGTGGATCGGTTTAAGTTCTCCCAAGAAAAGAAGTGTACTGTGCAAACTCATTAGGTAAGAGCTGTTCTCCAATTGACAATATAAACAAGACTTCTCCTGGCACTAAAAATGGAGGAAAATCAAAGTTGAAATATGCTACTTTGCTAATCTTGATGCAACATTTCATAGGATAAAATATTAATACTGCTTTGTCCATCTAGTACATCATAAACTATAATTCTATCAAAGTCTATTAGGTGGATTACTGAACGACTGCTATTCATAGCATGCAAAGTCACTTCTTCTGCAGGAAGAACATTTTTTCTTCTCAACGGCATTTTTATTTTTTCTTCCAGTGTACTGTATTTGAAATTCTTTTATATTGATTTTTTTTTAAATTTTTAATGTAAACAGAATATGGAAGACATGATGATAATCAAGATCTATTATGGCACTATATTTAGTTTAGAAATAATAAAAAAGATAAATAATGAATAGGCAGCAAAGGCTTATCTTCCTCCCCAGACTGCTCCATGTAGTGCTTTGTTCCAAAGTTATTGGCATTTTCAATAAAACGTATCAGTAAATTTAGTCAATTAAAACTTTATTGTGATTCAATATCAAGATTTATTCTACCTGTGGAGCTCATGGGAACGTAGAAATTTCATTAATCTTACAGTCATGTTTCTTTTCTTTACTAGGCTTCACAATCATAAATATAAAGGACATGATTGTGTCAACCATTTCTTGGCACTTTCACTGCCGCCAGGCTGTGATGGCATCTTGACAGTGTTTTTAATGGACTGCCCATTCAAGAGAACAGAACGTGTGTAGCATTCTTGCAATCTGCAGCAATTCAAGAAGACTTCACTGAAACATGAAAGTAAACACATGCTCAAGTCCTACATCTTGGTTTTAAACCACTAGCACGAGTGCAAATACACAATAGCACCATAGAAATGATTTCAGTGGTACTTAGAAGGAATAAATCTAGTCCAAGCTGCTGGATGTCACTCAGAGATCAGAAAACATAACAGACAGAGTTAATGTCCATGTCATGATTGAAAATAATAAAGCTCTGTGCCCTGTAGACTTATATCCCTACTACACAATGAAGGTGGCATCAACTGATGTTCTTCCTGGAAGTCCAGGTAATGCTGCAGGCTCTAAGCTGGGGAAAGCCTAAGGAAAGCTTTCAGCTACTCTGTACACTAAAGGTGAGGTGGGGTGCCTGTTCACGGGAAGTCAGCAGCTTGACGCCGCTTCTGCAGAACACAGTTGTCATGGCAGGACGTGTGCATTCACAGTCTCACCTATTTCACTATCAGTGTCTGTGTCCCTTGCTCTCCTACTAGCATCTCCAGAACAAACTGAGCCAGGTTAGCAGGACAGCACAGGAAGGTTTGCATATTCCCTAGCTGTGTTCTGAGAACTCTCTGTCCCTCCTGTTAGCAACATTTTAAAGGAATTATACAAGGTCTCATTCTGGCAACTCTGTCAAGCATGTGCTATATTAAAGAAGGGGTTCCTCTGCTTTAACTCTTTAGATGTATGTCTGCACAGTGGTTTGCTTGGCTAATTCCATTGAGGGCATTTAAACCTGATTTTAGGTGCGTTTGGGATCTTCAAAAATCTTGTTTATTTTCAACTGAAACGTGGAAGTACCCAATGGCTGCCCAGGGAGGCAGTAGAATCTTCTTCTCTGGAGACTTTCAAAACCTACCTGGACACATTCCTGTATACCCTGCCCTAGGTAAACCTGCTTTGGCAGGGGGGTTGGACTAGATGATCTTCAGAGGTCCCTTCCAAACCACACTATTTTGTGATTCTGTAATGGGTTTTTCTATCTGCATTTTTGCTCTGGAATGCTTGTGAAACAACAGAAGACTTTGCAACAAAAGCACTTTGCACCTTGTGTATACTTAGGAATGAGAGTGAAGAAATAATACTTAGAAACCAAATGTCACAAGTTTTTTTGAGGAATAGAGATCCTTTCAGATATTTCCTCTTTATTTCTTATTATGATTTTCCTATAAATTCATTGCTGGCAACAATCTCGTTTTCTTCACTAAATTTTACATTGTTTTTGCATATATAGATGTTTTTCTGCCTATTGGCTGGTAGAGGAAAATTGTTCAAGATAGAGGAACTGAGTTTTGGGGTGGACTCCAGCAGAGGATAATCAAGACAGAACTTTATTGCACTGCTTCTTTCTTGCCTTAGATATCATAGAATCATAGAATGTTTCAGGCTGGAACGGACCTCTAGAGGTCATCTTGTCTAACCTCCCTACACAAGTAGGGACATCCCTACCTAGGTCAGGCTGCTCAGAGCCTCTCAAGCCTGAGCTTGAATGACTCCAGGGATGGGAGTCATTCCTTCAGTGCCTGCTTCCTGAAGGATGCTACTGTATCATTAATTATGTACAGACACATGAATTAAAAGTTGCAGGGACAAAGGGTTTTGCTTCCTGTTTTGAATACAGGAAGCCTCTGCACTCCAAAGTTGTTTTCTTTCTTCGGTGAAAATGTTGCATGTCATTTGATTCCTTTACCTCCATGAAGAAATCTCAGCAGTGCTTGCAGAGGTTCTGCACTTCAAGCAGAGAGGATTGATTGTATTTTAAATCTTCCTATAAACACCATTACTAAGCAAAGAAGATCTTGTAAAGTACAGTGCATAGGATGCTATCTCTCCTCTGTGTAGCTTGAGAATGGTTTCATTATGTGTTATTAAAGCTAGCTGGAAATTTTCAGCTGCTTTGGAGTCTGCCACCAGTGCCTGGGTTTTCATCTGAAATTGGAACGTCACCAAATTCAAACAAATGATGGAGCCCTATGTTAACAGGCCATATCTGTATCTAGCACATAATGTGGTTCTCTTCTAGCAAAAATGACAGAGTTCTCTAATTTGGAGGCAAATTGGTCTTCTTGCTGACATCAATTGAGGATTCATCTCCTCTTTTTTAGTTCATAATGCCGCAGAAGGTTGGTTGTTGAAGATTTAATTATTCTTTGCACAAGCAGTGAAGACAAACAAACGTATTAAACGTCTCCTTAGATCCTTGATTTTTCTCCTTACTTTTGCCTTTTTATTTGTCAATGTGGTGGGTTTACATTGGCTGGGCACCAGGTTCTTACCAAGCCCTTCTATCACTTCCCCCTCCCCCCCCCTCCCAACCTCTGTCAGCAGGGAAAGTGAAGAGAGAATAAGAAGGAAAAAACCCCATGGGTTACAATAAAAAGCAGTTTTAATAAACAACAGAAAAAGCAAGGCTGCTTGTGTGAAGCAAAAGCAAACAGAGCTGTTATTCTCTACTCCCCACCTTCAGGCGGTGTCAGGCCTGTCCCAGGAGCAGGGCTCCAGAACACTGAGCAGTTGCTTGGAGGACAAATGTCTTCTCAGCAAACGTTCCCCTGTCTTCCTCCTTCCCTCTCCCTTTATAGTTGAACTGATGTCATATGGTATGGGATATCCTATTGGTTAGCTGGGGTTGGCTGTCTGGGTTGTATCCCCTCTCAGATCTTGCCCCCCTGTACCTTTGGTGCTCTGTGAGCACTGCCAGTCACAACATGGATGTGTTATCAACATCCTCTAGCTCCCTGTACTGCAGCATGAGGGCTGTATGGGGAAAATCAGCTCAGCCAGACCCACTACAGTCAAGAAAGAGTTCTGGTAAAGCATGTATTCCTGCTGTTTGTTTCAATGGAACTAAGAAACAATCTGTGTTTTTCTGCATGTATATCCTTGCTTATAACATGCAGTTAAAGGTAGTAGGATATGGATCCTTGATAAATAAATTCCTTACAGCACTTATGATGGGCTGTGTTTGCCGCCAGTCCCCACACTGCTGTAAGGAAACATGAGGATGGCAGAAGTGTCTGGGCTGGTTCCTGCCAAGGGGAGCTGCTGCAGCTGGCAAGATGAATGCAGCAGCAGCTGCACTGCTGTGATGAAGCTGAAGCCTGCAGACAGACAGCAGCAAAGAGCGACTGAATGGGGTCAGGGATTCTCTCCAGGGCTGCCAAGATGCAATGAGGGGAAAGGAGGTGGCAGAGGGATGGTGCCAGGTCCCATGCAACCTACCCCACCACAGACCTGGCACTTGTTCTTTCTTCATCCAACTAAATACCCTGACATTTCTCAGGCTGCTTTCCTGTGCTTCGGCTCTGTCTGTCAGCAAAAAGGTTTGACCAGCTTCTAAGTACAGAGGAACAAAGTCACATGTCTAATTAACTTGCCATAAGATGAGTTTGTGCCAAATTGTGTGTCTGGTTCTGAATTTAACCAGCAAGAGACCTGTAACTTTACTACATGCCTATTCATGGACCCTTTTTATTCTTTCCTGTGATTTATGTCAGTCTGGGGCCTCACTGTGGGAGGAGCACTGTAATTAACAGGTGAATAGAGTATGCCTGTTTCCAGTCTGAACTCAATGTGTGCATCTCCTGTTGAGTTTATTCACCTCTTGCTGCCTTTCTAAAATGCAAAACAGTCAGTAGAATATATTTTGTATTTCTCACTATACCTCTTGTATAATAAAAATTTAAAAATGCACTTTACCAAGACTGATATCTAGAAAAAACCCCACGTCATTCACACTTTGCATTAATTTGCATGCTTCTTTACTGGTAATAGTATTTCATGATCTCCACCTCAATGTTGACCATATTTCAAAGATGAAACAAATCTGAGAAAAGCAAAGGAGTTTTTTCTTGGAAAAGTTTGTTAGTGATTGGGTGGGGAAGGACAGATCTTGCTGTGAAGGCACATTTACACTGCAGTGGAGTAATGAGGTGTCCCCAGAATCCTGCCACCACCATGGTAAGAGAAATCCACTGAAAATTTTCTTAGCTCCAGTCACTGGTGGGGTATAGCATGTTACATGTGGAATATAGTGCTTGGAATTTGTTTTCCTGGGGAATCTTGACAGGAACAGGAAAGGGCATTATATATCACCCCAGTATTTTTTACATCTTTCCCTATCTCCCTGTTAGATAGTCACCAGATAGAAGGAATCTGTTTCCATTGAGGCTTAGAAGAAGGCATTGCAAGAGTAACCAAAACCCACTTCTGTGTTCAAACACAGCAACCACTGTGGGAATGTCTTTGATCAGGTCTAGAAAGAGAAAAGTGCTATCATCATTTTTAAAGGATGGCGTGACTTGCCACAGTGAAAGAAAACTAATCAAAAAATTTAAAAAAAAAAAAAAAAAGGAAAGAAACTTTTGGTGAATTAAGTGTATAAAACATCTGAGCATAAATTCCTTCAGTAAGTAAATGGGAAATCTTATTATTCATAAGTATGCAATCTTAAATCAGCTGATGCCTGAACCACATCCAGAATTTAGGTACCAAAAATTAGTCTACTCCTCTCCCTTGCTCCCTGCAGCCCTTGCAAAATAAAAAAAAAAATCTACTTAAAAAAAAACACAATAGAAGGACAGAAGAGATGGGAGAATGATTTCCATTTTTATTTAGAAAAGAGCCTGTTTTCTCATAGATACTATAAAAACTTAGCACCACTAAGCATCTTCTCTAGGGTACTAAAATCTTGCATCCTCCTGGTGCCCTTCTGAAGACCCATGGCTTGTTAGTCAGCTAACAGTGTTTTTTCAATGCCTCTATATAGCCTCCAGCCCTGCCCGAAGCCACAGCAGACAAGTCCTTTGACATTGCTTCTTGCCAGCTTCTCTTGTTCTGTGTTTTAAATGAAGCTCCAGATTCTGATGTATCCCATTCTGAATAATACAGGATATGGGAGGCTGCTGCTTGATGTTCAGTTAGCTAACTAATGACCTACGAAATGGGTGTATATAGATAAAAATTGGTTGCACAGAAAGGACCTTTTTTATCTTTCTTTCAAAATTATATTTGGGAAACTGATGAGATGTAAGATTTCTTCTTCCATCAGAGTGGAAAAGCTTTTCACAATCAGGATCCCCCACTTCCAAACAGGGCAATATTGCTCTTTAAAAACATTCTTGTGATTTTGTTCTATCCACTGAGTATGTTTTTGCATCCATCTGGAATGTCTGTCAACATTGGACATGTAATATCTTTACTACATATTCTTCTGCCATGTAAGGAAAGATTGTCTGTTCCCAAGGTACATTTCAGACCAGGAATAGCGATCGATCTTGAGGAGACTCCTTCTTGCTTCCCTGATGAAGTGCTGGGGCCTGAGCTGTCGGCCCTGAGCTGGAGCTGACCTATGGATGAGTCACAACCCAGCAGTGTGTTTTGTTCCCCAAGTGGTTTCAGGCCCCAGAGGCAGAACCTGGCCCACCTCTGTGAGGCCCTGCCTGGCCCCAGGTGATCGTGGCTGGGGTGATGGGCGAGGCCAGAACTATATCAACCAGGAACCGGTCAGGTTGAAGTGAATGCCTGCTAGGACCAGCCAGAGGAGCTTCCTGTTAGAGGCAGCTTGCTGAGGTCTCTCTCAGT
The DNA here is from genome assembly GCA_013401335.1 of Brachypteracias leptosomus. NCBI lineage: Eukaryota > Metazoa > Chordata > Aves > Coraciiformes > Brachypteraciidae > Brachypteracias > Brachypteracias leptosomus. The sequence continues at coordinate 34,891 of VYZX01027366.1, forward strand.
GGTGTGTTTCCCCTTTGGCTGATTTGAGATGGAGAAGAGCAAACAGGTGAAGAGTAAATGATGAAGGTATGGTGAGGGTATGTTGCTGAATTTGGTGTTGGCCTGAGGAAGAAGAGAGCTAAAAGCACACCTGTCAGATGCTATGAATTCAGAGGTCTTCCACTCCCCAAAGAAGCCACCAAACAATGAGATCCTCTGTGACATGGAGCTGCTGCATTATAAATTGCTTCTGTAGCATTATTTAGCATCATGGGTTTGCATGTGTTGTTTGCAATCTGGTCCCACAATCAAGGTTTGATTTTTGTTTGTTTGTTTTAATTTGTTTTTTGGCCAAGGGTTTCTACTGTTAAAAGTTCAGTCTTTATTTTTTAACAGAAAAAGGAGGTGCACACACAGATAGTTCTCACCATTCATGAACTACATAAACTATTCCACCATAGCCATCTCTCTGGCATTGCTTGCTGTATGGCAATGAGGATACTAGTTATATTAACAGGAGCTATTGTGTTTTCATTGGTGCTGTATAGGTTTTTAGAGGCAAAAGGTCTGACACCCAATCCGAATCTTCTGAAGAGCTTGAGAAGACCTTAGTGGACAAGTGACAGACTTTGGATTAGGCCCACATTAAAATATGTTTCTTTTATGTGTGACCCCCAAGCAGTTATCACTGTCTTCAAGGCAAAGATTGAAATGGGTCATTAATGCAGTGACTGGTGGAAGTGAATTGATTTGAAAATAGAAGACTGAGATGATTATGACAGGTCACAGCAAGATGAAGAAACAAAGTTCTCAGTAAGAATCTCCTTACTGGAAAAAGAAGAGAGCCAGGGAGGAAAAAAAAACCAACAAAAAACCTTGCTTGTAAATATTTAAAGGTTATTTAAGTTCTTTGTTCATACTGTGATAGATAAGTGTGGCCCATATCTGAAGGATTTTATGAAGATTGTATGATAAAACTGTAGAAAGATATGGAGATTTCTATCAGTTACTTCCTTTCTTTCCATGCTACTTGCTAAGATGCATAACTATTGTGCAGTAATCCTGATAATCTGGATGTCTTGGGTAAGGTAATATTCATTATGCAGAGATATTTATATGCTAAAGAAATGCAAGTGTTCGGGGGGGAAAAATACAAAATTTGGGCCTTTTCCTCCAGGGGAATTTTAAAAAATATAATATTTTGCTTTATGCCAATTTTTTTACTACAGAAGATAGGTTCCTTAAAACTGACTTTTTTTTTTTTTTTTTTAATTTTTTTCTCACACTAAAACATGTGAGTGACAGATTTAATTTTTGGTTTGTGATAGTCCTCTAACCAAGTAGCTGAAGTGCTGTGGTTTGTAGCACATGACATTTGCTGAAGAGGAAAAGAATGTGATTCAAATGTTCAGCCTTTGGATGAAGATATTACTTGTATAATAATATTCCCACAATCTTGGAGATGCACAAAGGCTTAGTTTATACTAGCAGTAATATCAAGTGAATTCAAATTGGATATGCTTATTGCAGATCAAAGACACTGCTTAATAGTGTCATGTTGTTATGGTTGAGAAAACAGAGGATTCTGTTTCATAGACCTCAAAGATTTTTATTCTTAGTCCTCTGAATTTCAATAACTTTCCCAGCCAGGATCCTTGACTTCTAAAGTTGAATAAAGCAAAAACTTAAACTCCACATAAATTAAACTCCAAATCCTTTTCTGTCAGCTGCCTACAACTGTCTTATGCAACAAATAATGCATCTTATACAGAAGCCCTAACCTGTACACGGAACTAAGATAGATTGATTAATTTATACTGCATTCATGAAAGGGCGTTTGCTATCAAACTTGATTTTGGCAGGAAATTGAAAATGTAAATATAGTTCCTTATCTCTTTATAAAGGAGTTGAAAAACAAACAGACAAAAGGCTATAAGGCATTGACAGAGTGAAGTAGAAGTCAGTAAAGCAGAATATGAAGGGCAAGCAAATCAGAAATAGCAAACCAGCTGCTATTTCCTGATGATGTAGTTTCTGACGCACTGGTACATGACATGGAAACACTGCATTAAAAAGTAAGTTGTTTTTTTTTAAAAAAAAAAAGTAAATGTGGTGATCATATTGTAACAACAAATTTCCTATTAGAAAATACTTCTATAACTATAATAATTTAAGTCATGATCTTACTCAGGAATAAAGCCCACATTTTATTTTCCATTTCATCTTGTAGGCACCCTGTTTACCTGCTGCTCACATTTTAATGATCAGGTACTACATATTACCTTCAAATCAATGAGAATTGTTTTCAGCACTACCACTGATTTTACATATTTCAGGCTAAAATAATTATATATTGAAAAGTGTAGCTAAAATATGCTGAAGAGTAGCTACATTTCTTACAAACAATAACACACCTAGGTGATGTTACAGAAATCTCACGGCTGTTAGAGCTGACTAGGTTATTTTAGATTAAATTCATTTGATTGATGACATGTTTTTGCTAAATCTGAAACTGAATATCTTCCAGTCAGCCAAGTGCTAAGGGAGAAACCTTAATAAAAGGTTTAGAAAAGAAAGAGACTTGGGAGAGGTCATCCTGTGTATTAGCTCTATTCCTGCACATATATAGAAAAGGTTTAAGTCCTTCACCTGCATGATCACAAATGATGTGGTAGGAATACTTCCATTTAAGCAAAATTGCAACATATAAGGGCATCCCTTTTTTTGAAATGTTTCATTTGAGGCATTTTGATTTGAAGAACTTTCATCAAATTCAAGACCAAATTTTCTTGTATCTAAACTTTTTTTAAATGCCAGAAGAGGCCTGTATGCATTCTTGCTGGCATGGCCTTGTTCAGGGGTGGTCCACATAAAGTTGTCTATGAACCCTGGGTTTTAATTTGGACATTTGTGCTCAATTACCTTGAACATGAACACTCCATACTAGGAATTACTTAATTCTTCCTTACGCAGGTCTTTGTCTTGTACAATTGCACAGGTTGAAACAAGGAGCCCTCACACTAGACATCTCAACTCCTGCTTTTGTGAAAACATTTTTAGGGCTTGCTTTTTGGGCCATTGTAAAGTAATAACCCAGACCTGAAATATCAGATGTTGTTGCCCAGAAGTGTTGTTCAATTATTCATTGTGGATGTCATGACTTCTTGGCAGTGTTTGGGGAACCACAAATGAACAGTGTATTTGGTTTCTTATATATTTAATTCAACTATCCAAACTGCTCATGACAGTCTCTCTAAGCATAAACTGGAAACTAATTTACTGGTGTGAGCTGAATGTGTAACTCACACACAGGCAGAAATGTCCTTATAGGCCTGACTTGGCATGTAGAATGGCACTTGGACCACCACGGTGACCAGTATTACTTAAGAAGACACACTGTCTTCCCTGCTTCCCTGTAAGCAACATGAGTGTTGGCACAATTAAAGTACTCATCTATCCAGGCAGTACGCAAAAAAAAGTTAGTTATAAAATATGCATATATTTGTAAAAATGCCCATAAGTCTTTGCAATCCTCTATGTATATCTCTGCTTAAGATCCCTTTTGGTTTTTTAAGTATAGAAAATCTGCCAGAATTTTTCTGAAAAATATCATCCGTTCATTTTCAACAAGTTATTCCCTTGCTTCTGTTGATAAGCATTTATAGAAATAGTCGTGCTGATTTCACTAAAACTACTTCATGAACTTCTCAGTTCAAGCACATGTTTTGCAAGAAAGACCTTACAGACCAGAAGGTGCCTAAGATGATTAATGTAATGAAGAGTTTTCTTCCTTTCTTCCTAATGGAGCTCTAACACAAACTCTAGTACACAGAAAAATTAACTTGAGTTTTTACGGCTGTGAGTCAGAGTCAAGTGTTCCTGTCTTTGAGGAGCTCTCTGCTTAACTGATGAACTTGATTTGTTCAGGACATATTAGGAACAGATGGTATATCTAGTAGTGAAAGGGCTATGCAGTGTCTGTTGAGAGTTTTGTCCTGCTTTGCTTACAAACTTACGATATTGTTTAATGGGGTGGGGTTTTTCACATGGTTCTCCTGAAACCAGCTTCAAAAAGGACTGCACCACGCCAACTACTGTGCAGCCAATGAAGCTGCAAGAGGCTTAACATCTTCCAAGATTTGGCCTTGCTGATGACTAGCTCTTTGAAGCCAGCACTTTGCCTGTGTTGTCACTAAAATAATATTATTTCCTTACACTGAATAAACAGTAGGAGAAAAGTAATCATTCTACCCTCTTTCCAATCCACTCTTCCCCCCCGCCCCCTCCATTCTGGCTTGCACAGGCAAATGAAAGGTCATCTGCAGGATGCTTTCCTTCTTCTGTGGAATAGTTCTCCTATGATTTCCCAGACATTAGTCTTTCCTGTTCAGACTGATTGCTTTTGTTTTACTTTCCAAGGTCTACTTTTTAAATAGATGTACGTGTTTTGTACTTCTATTCTTAGGCTAGGGAATGTAGTGAATAGCAAATTAATTCAACCCTGGCATTCTTTCAGTTCCTTCACAGCTCCAAACATACACAAACTGCTCACCTCCTGCTCACTATTTACTTGTTTCACATTTTACTGAGTTATTTGCATTACTTACTCAAAAAATATTTTAATATAAATAAGCTGTGAGTTTTTACAGCTCTCTCTGGTACAGCTCAGAGCTTAACTCTCACGTGTATCTGCTGATTCCTCTTGTTCTGACAGAGTGCAAGCGGTAATCTTGCGACCAAATGCAAGGCACTGGGCTCACTTTCCAAATACCAAAGATAATATGTCTTGTTCATAATGAGATTACAATCAAGGTCTGAAATTCCCTTGTCTCAGCAGCTCTGGGGGCTCACACTTTCAGAGGTGATTACATTTCCTACATGTGAAGGGGGTTTTAGCTTTATTTCTGCAGACCTTGATAGATTTAGCTTTGAAATAAGGCATGTTACTGCTCTGATATTATACTTTTTGAATTGACTGTGTGCTCTGCAGACAGCTCACTGCATTTTAAAAGTACTGTTATTTCTTGCTACAGAAAACATCTAAAACTGTATCAAACAAGCCTGTCCTTTTAAAGGTTTCAAGTTTAGTGTGGGACTAAAAAACATATTGGAACAGGCATGAGATGAGTAGATTTCAATTCTATGTGAACATTTTCAGGACAGATGTGTCTGTGTGCACTCCAGGCAGCAACTTGTGTAGTGAAAGTTAAAAGTCCTAAAGGAGTCCTGATTATTACTTATATGTCTGCAGTACACCAGTAGTGGAAGTGGCATACAGAAAAAAATGCAACCAAACAACCAAAACCAAACAAAAGACAAGTTTTCTCACAGTCTATGACGTACACTAACTCTGTAAAACTTTTTAAACCAGTCCATATGTAGCCTAGCCTGATTTCTGGCATATAGACATTTATATATTGATTCAAGGACAGGTCTGGTTATGCAATAGCCTCTGTCACCGGTAATCTATATGTCTAGTTATTGTTTGGCTGCTTAATGTTAAAATCTAGGAAATTCTGCTTAATTTTAGACTCATTAATCTATGTCATATTTTATCACTTGATCTATTCTGAATTTATCTCCTTTTTTCATTTGCATGTTACTCTGAAAGCAGATATTTTTACTATAATTGTTATAATGAGAAATCTTACTTTTCAAACAGATACAGAGTTCATTACAGGTGTTTCACAGAAACCCTCATGAAACAGTAAATATCAAGAGTCATTATGTGGCCTTTTCATAAAGACTCCCATTTGCACCTAACAAGTGACTCTTGATATTTTTTACAGAAAGACTGATAAACACACA
>VYZX01027366.1:50650-66245 GCA_013401335.1 Brachypteracias leptosomus
TGAGTAGGCTGAAAGAGCTGTTAGAAAAATCTTTTTAAATATTACAATATGTATTACTGACCAATTATTATTTTTCTTGTTACTGAGCTATCTCCTAGTTTTTCAATACTGGAAAACCTCCAAACAAACCTTTCTTAATATAAGCAGAACCTTACAAGTGCCACATTTCTGCAACTGTGTGGGGAGTGTACCAGGACTTCTTCTTTTAAGTGGAAATGTCACCTCATTGATTGCCTTCAATTGGGTTCATTTCAGACTGGCAGAGATTAAGTGTGTCAGGGAGTATTTGTAAATACATCAGTTCTTGTTAAACATTTAAGCATAAACTTAGATATAAAGAAATTAAAGATACACCACAGAAACCTATCCAGTATCTTTTCAAACATTGCCAGGCTTGGCACTGCATAAACTAGGAGCAATTCAAATTTCTCTAGGTTTTGTCCTACCAGCAAAACAATCTTTCCTTCACTTCTCCAAGGCCATTTCCCAGCATTAACTTGAAAAATCCAGAATGAAGTAAAAAGACTGGATGTGCTATAGAATGCAATGCACCATTAACTCAGTTTTATACAGCTAACACAGTACTTGAAAACACTCCCTTTTTCCCTTCATTTTTCTAAGCCAAAACATTTGAGGGGAGCTCAGGGACTGGTTAAAGACTCAAGTGTGACTTATTAGGATATCTCTTCTTATCCTACTGTATCTCTGGGAATTGTCAGCATGGATTTAAAAAGGGGAAATCATGTTTGGCCAATGTCATTGCCTTCTACAATGAAAAGAATGGCTTGCTGGATGAGGGGAGAACTGTGGGTGTTGAATACCTCAACCTTAGTGAAGTCTTTGACACAATCTCCTGTAATATCACAGGAACACATCATAGACAAGCTGAAAAACTACAGGTTAGAGTAGACAACAATGAGGTGGATTGAAAATGTCTGGATGACTGGGCCCAGGGGTTGTGATCAGTGGCCCAAAGTCCAGCTGGAGGTCAGCAACTAGCAGAGACCTCCAGGGGTTGGTGAGGGGTCCAATACTGTTCAATATCTCTACTTATGACCTGGATGATTGGACAGAATACTTCCTTGGCAAGCTGGCAGTTGATACAAAACTAGGAGGAGTGTCTGATACACTTCTGTGTGGCTGTGCTGCCATTCAGTGAGACCTGGACAGGCCGGAAAGTTGTGCAGAGGGGAACATAATTAAGTTCAACAAGGGCAACTGTGGAGTCCTGCACCTGGAGACGAATAAACCTGTGCACCAGTACAAGTTAGGGATTGATCTGCTGGAAAGAAGCTCCATGGAGAAGGACCTTTCTGGTGGACAGCAAGTTACCCATGAGCCAGCAGAGTGCTCTTGTACAAGAAGGCAAATAGTAACCTGGGGTGCATTAGGACCTGGGCAAACCTGCTTTGGCAGGAGAGTTGGACTAGATGATCCCCAGAGGTCCCTTCCAACTCCTAACATTCTGTGATTCTGTGATTCATCCTGCTGTGGTATTAATACATGGAAAAGGAGTCTGAGGGTGCCAGCCATGAGGATCTGAACATCTAGGAACAGGCTCATTAGCGGAGAAATTAAATTCAAGGCATGAAGTCAGAGCAATTCACACTCTAGTCACTGCATACAGGTAAGTAAGTTTTGTCTTTGTCTATAGCTTCAGTCCATAAAAAATCTAAAGCTAAAAAGGAAAAGGGAAATAATATCTCATGACAGCAGCAGCATAGAACAAATTATGACTTACAGTTAGGAGCTTATCTGGCTTGCTTGAGCAAATCATGCCATTATGACATCCACCATTTGTTTGAAGTCAGTTTTGAGTAACCCTTAGTCTGATGACCATGGAAAGAGAGAACAGTGAAGATTTGCATTGTGGAGTATATTGTTACATTCCTTCAGCTACAGTAAGCACACTCTTGGTTTTCTGTTTCCTTAGTGGGTAACCTGTGTAAGGAAGGACAACAACTTAAATTGCAAACTGTTCTCTTAAATGAACTATTCAAAATGTTCTACAAGAGAATATTGGGCTGTAACATTTGCCTATTTGGAGTATTGATACAATCCTGAAGACTTCAATACTCATGAAAAGAGGACTTGATAAGATCACAAAAGATCAAGTCAAATACATGACATTTTCCCTCACTACTTCTTCAGTTCTAATTATGAACTTGCATGTATAACCACAGTAATACTGAGATGGCAGCGGCTGTAACTGCTGGTGCTATGTGACCATATAGGCACCATCAGACTGCTTGTGTTACAATTGCCACCTAGGGCAGCAGCATTCTGCATTTCCTATGTTTAAGCACTGCTTTTTCTATGATCATTATTGACAGGCAGTACAAAAGCTGTCTATTTCTCTGTGTAAAGAATCTTCTCTTTCCAGCAGAACTACTTTCTGTGACTCCTAAGTTTAGAGTAGTCCCAATAAAGAACTATTTGATTTTGAGTTGTAATAGAAATACAATGTTGTTTTTCAGTAACGTTTTCAGTATGTCAGGAAACGAGCATGTTCTTTCTGATTTGTTCTAGTTTTCTTTCTTCTAGGAAGAAAACTGAATACCTTTGGACTACAGAGTCAAAATGTAATCATTTACTGAAATTACTTCTATAAAGCTTGCATGTAAACAAGAACCAAACACCACTCTCTATCGTGAAGGGATGCAGTAGTTATCATCAACCTGGTGTGAGAGCTGCTAAACAGGTAGAACATGTTCACAAGTGGGACTAGACAGGCAGACAACACACAAGCTGTGTGTGCTGCTGCTATTACCTCCACATCTATCAGTTACTAAATAAACTTCTGTAGGAAGAGAAAAGGAAGGAAAAATAAAGATGTCCACTTTTAATTGCATATTATTTCTGAACAGCACTTTACAAACTCTTGGTATTATTTTTAATAGGCATGTTTGTGAATTTTCTTATGATTATGAGGACACTCCTTATGCACCTTTTTTTAATAATGTGTCTAAATGGCAGGCCATGTTCTAATGCGTTAAATCTGGATGAGAGTGAGCAATTTATATTAACTCAGTGTAAAATTTTACAGTGAAAACAATTCCCTTTTTTTCAGTATGTTGTATTATGAACGAGTTAAAACTTTCCAAGTGAGAAGGTTGATTTCAGTGTAAACTATTCTGAAAACCTTACAGTCAAATGACTGTCTGGATCCAGGACTCAGGATTTTTCTGGTGCCCAATACACATTTAGAAATATCAAGTCTCTGATGTCTGATACCCTGAGATGGGACTTTATCTAGTTTATTTCTCTCCTTGCCCACCAAAGAGCCACACCATTACCTCTCTTTCTCTAGGCCAGACACAGCCAGTTGGCCATATCTTGGTGACAGACTTTTCTTCCCTTGAGAAGGCTTTCATGTTCTAGAAGAGAACTGACCAACGCTATGCCGGAGTTTTTATCCTATAACAGGGAAACCTCAGGCATCTTCAGTGGAAGTGCTGGGACAGTGTGTTAGCTCCAAGAAATTTAATTTTTGTTCAAAATGCCTAAAGAAAATATTGTTTCTGGTCTAACCTTTTTCTCAGTCTGTGAGTCTTTGGCATGGAAATCTGGGGGTACATGATTTTTTTTGCACCTGTATTTTCTTTTTTTCTGATTTAACAGCAGGAGTTTACTAGAATGTTTTGACTTATGGAGCAAAAGAGCACAATGTTATGACTGCATACTAGAAAGCTAGTTTTAATGCTAGCAATACATTGGAGCAGTCTGCTACTCCTTTGTCAGCCAAGCAAAAGCTATTCACTTATGCATTTTTGGCAGTAATATGTGTTTTGAAGGAAAGCTGCTATTGTTTTGGTGCCTGATATCATAACAGACTTTAACTCTTTTGCACATGGACTGCACTGGACAGTTACAGGTGTTAGTTTCAGTAGTATTTTACCTAAACTTTTTTGTCAACATCTACAAATCATATTTAGACAAAACTTATATAAAAATAAAGTTCAAAAATTCAAAGTAATCAAGGCCGGTGAGAACTTTCCTTGCCAATTGCATTAGCATGAAATAAAATAATACTCTCCACCAAAACAAACCCCCTCATCAGTCATTCATCTCATTCATCCATTATTTATTTTCAAAACAAATAAGAAAAAAAATACAAGGAGAAGAACAGTCTAAGAATTAATATGCAGATAAAATATGGAGCTTTCTGTGTTGTCTGAGAGTAACCACAGTCATTATAATGAGAAATAACCCTCTAAATTAAAATAGTCTAGGCCAGGTGAGCAGACAGCCTCATATTTGCTGTACTCAGATGACAACTTAAAACAAAGTAATTTGTGTAAGGATGAATTCTGAGCATGTTAATGCTCCCTGATTGACAAGACAGATAACCAAAAATGTCTAATAAGAGAACACTTCCAGGTTTATCTTTGGCATTTTGCAAAGCATAAAGCACAGGCAATAGTTACAGCAAGAAACTGTTATATCACCAATGAAATAATTATTCTTTGCCCTCCTGTAATACTCCAGGACTTTGACCACAAACACTTACATTTTGTAGGAAATCAAACTCTTCCCTCCTAAAAACACTTAATGCAGAGAATTTTAAACTACTACTTCCTAATTTTTGAGGGAAATATTTTTTAGGGTTAAAGTTGACAAAATTCATGTAGATTTTAAGAAAAATTGGGAAATGAATTGTAATCAAAGTGAGAAGATTGATGTCTTCCACTGCTGCACCTCAAAGCAGCTCATCAACTCTGAGGCACTATAATGTAATGACTGACAAACTGAAGCTCTGCAGCTCATTTATTCCTTAGGAAAAGAAGAACAGAGCTTATTTTCTCTTCCTAGCATATCAAGTATTTGATCCACCATTGGAACACTAGGCGATTTGGTTTATATTGTCCCACAAAGTCTGTTGTTCTGCAAAGGGCAGATGGCTCTGGATCACAGCAAGGACTTATAACAAGTCTCTGTGTCCTGTTACCTACCATCCCATCTAGTCACTCCCTCTTTCTTCCTTTGGGTTGAAATCCCAAGCTCATTTTAGGCAAGACCAAAGCTCATGTTGAATGCAGTAGGGTCAATATCTTATCCTTTGTTTTAAAGTTCTGGGAAAAAAAAACCAATGACTTGAACCTTCTGTTTTTTACTGAGGGAGAATACATCATTAATATCTTGGTGGTGGAGTACACAATAGACATATTTAAAGGTTCTCCACACATAGAAGCATTTCAGTTGCCCAATATTTCAATTCCTTTGGACAAACAAACATGAGGTAAAATAGAATACTGATATAAAGAAATGTCATTCATCATTCAGTGTTACAGATGATGTTACAGAAAATGCCAAGTACAGAAATCTGTGTACTGAAACCAACATTCATCTTAAAAAAATCAATGTGCTAAGTAATAACAACTAGCCTGAAAGAAAATATATTTGCAGAAGCTCAGCTATGCATGAAAAAAATGGATGTGAGTAAAGAACAAATGCCCAACAAGAAATAATACAGCCATTTGTTACCTGCTCAAGATTTATTTACAGAAAATTTTAGCAACTTTTTTTTTTTCAAATCATGTATTCTAAGTAAGACCAAATTCACACAAGACGTTTTTTACATCCCAGAGGATCTTTGTTTTGGAAGCTCAAAGGTCCACCTTTCTGTTAAAACCAGGCTATGAAAGTCCTATGAAGATATAAACATAGAGAATCCCCCAAATTTGGTAGTACACCAGAGCAAAAAAGAATGCTTAAAGCAGCCACATAGTCCATCTGCTGGGGCAGACAACATTAAATAAAAACTTGCCCAGCAGTATTTTAATATTCAGTGTTAAGATTCAAACAGGGAAAAAAAAAAAAGAAAAATCCCTTCACACTTGTAACAACTCTAAAAAAGACTTCATTCATATTCATATCTAAAATGAAATGTCAAATATGGTAGAATATTTTAATTAACATCATTTAAGATATTTAATCCAACTAACTTAGAAGAACTCCATCCCTCAAAGCAGGATGCTCTTAGCTAAGGCATGTGGTTCAGAAGAATACTGAACGCAATGGAGCATTCTCATAGTTCTCAAAACTGCAGCAAACTGAAAAGAAAAATGAATCTTCACACATGAAAAAGCCCAGAAGTAGATAACCCACTGGAGTGGGTGAGGCTGGGATAAGTCCCATAATTAAAAGTATTGCAATACTGAAGGGCTGAGCCAGAAGAATTCCCCGAGACTGCATACGTATTGTTTTGCAATATACATAAAGTGGACTCCTATGGTAAGGGCCATGGAAGACTGCTCTGACACTTTGAATGTTTCATCCATGAGGAAGACAGGATCACACATTGGAAAGGTCATACATGCAGAGACCTCAGCCCACCACACAAAAACATCTACAAAGTGCTTGAATTCATGCAGATATCTACCAGACCTGAAACAATACGCTTCATTTGGTTATTCCAGTGGGGAAGTAAAATACCCATATTGAGGGGTTCCATGATATTATCTGTATGCTTAATTCCTAACCTGACTTCTGTGAAGCCAGCACAGGTTGACTGTTAAAATGCTGGGAAAACACAGATGTTACTGAAAGGTGGACCTCTCACAGCGAACCAGAAGGACTAGTGCAAACTCCATGACACAACAAACAAAAGGATTTTGTTGGTATCTGTGACAGTCCTAGCGATGAAGATAGAACCAAAAAGTGCAACTGTGTTTGAGCCAAAACCAATTTGAGGAATTATAGCATAGTGACATTTTGCAGAACCTGGCATCCGTTTAGTGCTCAGTGCAGCATGTAAAAGTGCCTGGTGGACTATTGAGCCTGTTTGTTGTGAAATATCTTACCTAAAAAAGCACACAGCAGCCTCATTAGAGAGGAGCTTTGAGATAAATTATAGCCAAATCTAATAAGAGATATAAGCCATTATTATAATGTCTTTCAAATTTGTTTACTGAATAACTGAATATCTCTAGTTCTGGATTAGGGACCATGAACTACAGATCTTGAGGGCTGTCGCTGTTGCTTATATGGTCTTTAAAAGGAGATACTTCTCTTTCTCTTTTTTTTTTTTTTCCCCCCATCTTAAATTATTTAAACTAGCAAGCTCAGAAAAAAAGTCCTGTCTCACATAGCACATGACTTCAAATTTACTGAAATGTATAGAGAATGCTTTTCTGATAAGAAGTTTCCAGCCCAGAATTAAATGACTAAAAAGTCTGCTCCTAAATTCTTTTAATTAAAAATTCAATCAAGAATGCCTCTCATTTTCTTCTATTGTATTTCAGATTATAGAAAGGTAGAACATAAAAAAATGTTTCCCTTAGCCCTCAAGACATTTTTAAAAGCAAGATGTTCCTTTTTCCTTCACTCAAATCATTCTGTTGTTCTTGCCTGAGAACAATGCCTAATTCATTTAAAGAAAGGTGGTTGTTTTTTTTTACTGTTGCTATGCAAAATATACAAGCTGCTTTCTTGTTTCATTTTATGGCAAATTATCTTTTCAGCACCAGCAGTTGGTTTCAGTGTCTGGCCACTGGATGTGAACATAACTTCTCCGTGAAAACTCAGAAACAAATTTAGACACACAGCACTGGTGTCTAAATGAGATCCATTGAGAATTACCAGGTTTTAAGAGAAATCAACAAGCTCCGGAAATGCAGCCTAATCACCATGTCAATGATGATTCTCTCAATAAAAATAACAGTATTTGAAAAACTTGCTGTAAGCAAGCATGAAATTGGAGGCAGTCTCGAAAGAATAAATTCGCAGTGCTGTATATGGAAGTATTTCATGCTACAAAATGGACTTTAATTAGAACATCACTGGTGTCAAATTTCTAATAAAATGTTTAAAGACAAATAGAGACAGCAGAACCTTGGGAGCTCTGCTAATGTAGAAATAGCTGTTAATTGCTGGGGATTTACATTTTTACATTAGCACAAAGTCTGAGGCACAAAACTGATAAAAAGACATAAAGGTTTTGTATGCACCTAAGCTCTTTTTAGATTGCCACGTAAGTGGTATTTTCAGCTGGTGTGGAGCATCCATGAGCTCAAAAAGCAGTCACCACCACATCCTCTGCTGGTGCATCCCATGGGGATTAACTCCCAACCATACTTCTGGTCATGTTTTATTAGCACTTGCATGCACAGATTACCACGGACTAACTGAATCTGCATTTAGAGTAAACTCAGTTTTATTCAGTCTTTCCTAAGATAACTGGAAGAGAGAGAAGGACTGTCATTTTGATAGCTTCATTGCCTGCTCCCTTGAATCTCTCCCATGACCACTGGAGCATGGCATAACTATCTTCTGAAGCATAATATTCTGTTGAGGCCTACATGGATTTTTAATAAGAAATTTGATTGCAGATTATTACTTATCTTCAGTGAATGACCTGAGCTTTTCTCTGGGGTCTCTGAGAACCAGGCTAGCAAGGCACGGAGGCACTCAAGGGAAGTGGATCCAAGTTACTTTTGTCCCTCATGAAGATGTCAGGTACAGTTGGCCAGTAAAAGTAACATGGATACATGGCCAACACAAATAAGAATCTGGAAAAAAACCCCAACCAAACCTAAAACCAAACTCCCCCTGCAAAAAAAAAGACAAAAAACCCCCAACCAAACAGTAATACCAGACACATATTTTTCTTTCTTACTCAAACTACAAAAAGTAGTCTTCAAATTGATGTTTTCTCTTTCACAAAATGAATAGTTTGAAGCTTGTACTTTCAAAGTTATAAAAAAAGTCACAAACTCAGAAATGGTCATTTGGGAGGTGTGGGGTGGACAGGATTTGTTGAGTGAAACAGGCAGAAATTACCTGTGCAATCAAAATCTATTCTGCACACCATTGCACCTCAATAGCAGAGGATGGCTGTGCAAAAACTCAGGGGAAGCAGTGATATATATGTGCATATGTATTTGTGCAAATATGTTTCAGCTTGCATTTCTGGCTAGGACATCAGAGCATTGAGGCAATGTTGTCAAGGGGAATGAGCTCCATGATCTTGGAGAAACTGACACACCACAGAGGAAGGAGGCAGCAAGCTCAGAGATGAGGAATGTGGAGGCTATTCCTGACCACCTCTGTCCTGCCATGTGCTGGTCTCTACAGATACAACCTTCACACCAGAGGCAGATTTTCAGTCTTGGCTGTAGCATTTTTACCAGCCACCTCTCTTGCCCATCTCCTGCTCCAACAATCCCTAGGCTCTGGCTATCACTTTTCATGTGGCTATTTGTAGGAGAACTGTGGTGAGTGTGCATTGAAAAGGTAAACATGTCCAAGAAACAGACTTGTAATGGTGGCATTGGTCTCAGGCTGCTTCTGCTTTAAAGGAAATCTTTCAAGATATGGAGGACTTGAATAGACAACACTCTGAGCAATCTAAGTTTGTCTGGATGTTCCTACTGTGGCCTGAGTTTGAATAGGTAGTTGAAATCTCAGACTGTATCTCAGAGGGATTTCAGGGAGGTTCACCTTTCACATCACTACCCTATACTCGACTCCTTAATTGTTAAAAACAGAAGAGGAATGACATCAGAGATCTAAGCACTGGATTTGTACCTGCTGAAAAAAACAAGCAAACAAACAAAACCCAAACAACTCATGTTTTTCATGTAGTCATTTAAAGTAATTCATTTAGGTGACATTGAGATTTGACCTGGACAGACTGGAGAGCTGGTTGGAGGAAAAGCTAATGAAGTTCAACAAGGGCAAGTGTACAGTCCTGCATCTGGGGAGCAATAACCCCATGCACCAGTACAAGTTAGGGGTTGACCTGCTGGGAAGTAGCTCTATGGAGAAGGACCTGGGTGTCCTGGTAGATAACAAGTTAACCACAAGAAAGTAATGTGATGTTGTGGCCAAGAAAGCCAATGGTGTCCTGGAGTGCATTAAAAAGAGTGTAACCAGCAGGTCAAGGGAGATTTTCCTACCTCTCTGCCACATCTGGAATGTCCAGTTCTGAGCTCCCCAGTTCAAGAGAGAAAGGCAACTACTGGAAAGAGTCCAATGGAGGACTACAAAGGTGATTAGGAGATTGGAACATCTCTCTTATGAGGAAAGGCTGAGAGACGTTGGTCTGTTTAGCATGCAGAGGAGAAAACTGAGAGTCTTATCTCAGAGAGTCTGAGTGTCAAGAGGATGGAGCCGGTCTTTTTCCAGTGATGTTCAGTGATAGGACAAGGGGCAATAGGCACAAACTAGAACACGGGAAGTTCAATCTAAGCTGTAGTAGGTCTGGCTGAGCTGATTTTTCCCATAGCAGCCCTCATGGTGCAGTACTGGGAGTTAGAGGGTGTTGGTAACACACCTATGTTGTAACTGGCAGTGCTCACACAACACCAAGGCCCTTTCCAACATTCCCCGCAGGGGGATGGGGGGAGTGGGCAAGATCTGTGAGGGAATACAACCCGGACAGCTGACCCGAACTGACCAATAGGATATTCCGTACCATATGACATCAGCTTAACTATAAAGGGAAAGGACAGGAGGAGGACGGGGGAAATTCATCGGGGAGATGCTTGTCCTCCGAGCAACCGCTCCGTGCTATGGAGTCCTGCTTCCCAGGACAGGCCCAACGCTGTCTGAGAATAATATCTCTGTTTGCTTTGCTTTGCATGCACGGCCTTGCTTTTTTTCCCTGCAGTTCATTAAAACTGCTTTTATGGTAACCTACGGGTTCTTCCCATCTTATTCTCTTCCCGCTTGCCCTGCTGATGGAGGTGGCGGTGGGGGACTGATAGAAGGGCTTGGTGGGTACCTGGCATCCAGCCAAGGTTAAACCCACCACATAAGCATAGGGAAAAATTTCTTTACTGTGAGGGTGATGGAGCACTGGAACAAGCTGCCCAGAGAGGCTATGGAGTTTCTTCTCTAGAGACTTTCAAATCCCACCTGGATGTGTTCTTGTGCAACCTGCCCTAGGTGAACCTTCTTTGGCAGGAGTTTGGATTAGGTGATCTCCAGAGGTCCCTTTCAACCCCTGACATTCTGTGATTCAAGGTGTTTCCATTTACAGAGAGGAAAACTAAAGCAATACTAGAGGTGAAGTGCAGTAGGATAGGTTTTTTTCATCTCTTCCAGTGATTTTTCAATACTGTTGGCTAAGTAAAATCTGCTGTTCTGAATAGCAAAGCATTCACTTCTGTGTTCAACCATCACTAAGGGACTAATAGTTGTAAAACATCTTCAGTTCATACAAGGAAGACCTATAATACCAAGTTGAATATACTTTCAAATGCAGAGAGCACCCAGAAACTCTGATACCTCACTCTACTGTAAATAACAATTAGACATTTTTAACAAATTCTGCTAATTCAGAAAGAAAAAATTAAAAGTTACACATTAAAGTGCACAAAACACTTCTGAGATGAAGTTCATTTTATTAAGCTATTTCAAATACTAAAGTTTATTACAACATAGAGTTTTTACTCCTTTAATTGAATTTCTGGCACTAAAAGCTTGGTAATTTGAATATCTAAATGATCTGTAAGGAAATAAGGGATGTATATTTTTTAAGTGATAACAATCAATTATGTCACAAAGCTATGGAATGGCTTGTGACATTATCTCAGGCCTAGCATAAAGAGATATATTTAGGGATTCTGTCTCAGAAGAGGCCAGGACTAAACTGTGGTCCATTAAATTGTGCTTCCATCTCTGGCAACACTTGTTTCAGGGACACAAGGAATGGGGACAACTTTAGTCCTGATCCACACTTCCTGAACTATTCCTGCCTGCTCTCTTCTCCTGCAAGAGTTCTTGCTCGCTGTCTGTCCCATGTAAGAGGTTGACTGCCTGTACCCCAGGAACATAACCCTTGATGTAAGCAATCTGGCCAGGGAAGCAAGGTGTTTGCAGTTAGTCACAAGATTCAGCAAGGGCATTTTAATCCTTAAAATAAATTAGAATCACTTTCAAATCACATGTAAATACAGCCCACGTTCTTGCTATCACTCACTATCTTTGATTGTCAATACCTGGGTGTTCCAGGTTCAAGAGGATCTCTGTGCACAAACACACTCAGGGCACGATACTTAGTGAGAAAACAGTGAGATTTATTGTTTAGTTATAATCTTGTAAAAGTGATAATTAATATGGTGCATTCCCCTTTAGGAACAGTCTGCTCTATGCAAGCGGCAGGCAGAGTGTGTCCCTTTAAGAGACGCTGTTCAGTTGCAGGCTGTGTATAAGCGGTGAGCTAGCAAGGTGTGCTCTGAGTTCCCCATTAGTAGAATCTTACCAACCCCATTACTGGCGAAAGACTGCTGAAGAAGAGAGTAAATAGGATAATCAAAGTCATTGCAGAGGAGGAGATGAGGGACTGTACAGAGTGAGCCAAGTCGTTCCTTGTACAATGTGGTGCTCTCTCTCCGTCACCCCCCCCAAGCTGCACCATCTCGGCCCGGAGTCAGACCTTTATACTCTCAGCAGATTCTGGAAAAATACTGGCAAAACATCATCTCACCCGTGTCCAGCGTGTGAGATGATGTTTGCAGATGCATGATCTGCTTTACTAACAGCAGTTCCCAGATTCCTACATGTTGTTTGCAACAACCCAGAGTCTATTGCTGTTCAAAACAACCAGTTTTCTCACTGCTAAATCTAGTTTGTAACTCTCTCCCAAGGCCACTTTCTCATGGCGAAGTCCAGCTTGTAATTCTCTATCCCCCTCAGATACCACCCCGTGGTCTGTAGTTGGGCCATGATAGGGATCTTACAGCTGAGTCCAGCTTGTAATTCTCCCATTGTGGCCCTATATGGACCATCATTTTCTATCCCTCACATACTGGGAAAAACTGTAAGGACATATTGTCATGCATCTTTTTATAAGTAAATGGAAAAGAGCTTTATTGCTCTAAGGATTCTTTGCCAAATATATTATTAGGTATTACATAAATATTGAGATTAACCCCTCTGTATTTTGCTTATCCAGTATTAAAACCTACTGCATTGACAGGCATGGTGATCATGCTGCAATGAGCTGGAAAGAAAAAAAGCTAATCTAATGATATTTGTTATGCAAGAGCGGTCAGCAGTCAAGTTAGTAACATTTTTTACAAACTGAAAGGAGCTAGAGCAGAATGAACATGCAAACAGAGCATGGTGCAGCAGTTCACAAAGAAAGGTGTGCAGGAAGGGCACTGAAAACTCTGGCAGCTCTGACCAGGGTGCAGTGATTTCCACCCAGCAGAATACCATGGTCTCTCTCAGCTCTGTACCCACCACAACCGATGTAGCTTCCCAGAGCTCCAGTGGGAACATGCAGCCACCCAGGATGGGGGTGGTACATTGGTGTTTGTGGGATGGTGTGCTAGCAAGGTCCTTTTGTCTGCCATCCCAGTGGAGGTAGGGGATGGAGTGTCAGGTGATAGCAAAGTCAGAAGTGATAAGGATGGGCTAGAAATCATCATAGAACTTGAGAATGGTCAGGTTGGAATTAGGCCTTGTTCCCCCCAAAAGGTGACAGGATCAATAGCCCAGTGAAGTGCATCTACACCAATGCACGCAGCACAGGCAACAAACAAAAGGAGCTGGAAGCCATTGTGCATCGGGAAAACTATGACATAGTTGCTATCATGGAAACATGGTGGGATGGTTTGTACAACTGGAGTGCTGCATTGAATGGCTCTAAACTCTTCAGGAGGCATAGGCCAGGAAGGAGAGGTGATGGAGTGGCCCTATATGTTAGGAATGTTTTGATTGTCATGAGCATAATGATGGCGATGATAGGATTGAGTGTTTATGGGTAAGAATCAAAGGGAAGGCCAACAAGGTAGATATCATGGTGCGAGTCTGTTACAGACCACCCAGCCAGGATGAAGAGGCAGATGAAGTAATTTATAAGCAGCTGGAAGAAGTCTCACAATCACTACAACTTGTTCTTGTGGGGGACTTCAACTTACCAGATATCTGCTGGAAATACAATATGGCAGAGAGGAAACAGTCTAGGAGGTTCCTGGAGTTTGTGGAAGATAACTTCCTAAAACAGTTGGTGAGTGAGCCAAATAGGCAAGGCTCCCTGGTGGACCTGTTGTTCACAAACTGAGAAGGACTTGTGGGTGATGTGAAGGTTGGAGTCCGTCTTGGGCATAGGGATCATGAAATGGTAGAGTTCTCAGTTCTTGGGGAAGGAGGAGGAGGAGGGAGGGAGGCAGAGCTGCCACCTGAGTCTTCTGGAGGGCAGACTTTGGCCTGTTTAGGACACTGGTCAACAAAATCCCTTGGAAAGCCATCCTGAAGGCCAAAGGAGTCCGGGAAGGCTGGACATTCTTCAAGACAGAAACCTTTAAGGCGCAGAAGCAGTTTGACCCTATGTGCCAAAAGACAAGCTGAATGGCCTGCCTGAACAGAGAGCTTTGGCTAGAACTTGGGAAGAAAAGGAAAGTCTATGGCCTATAGAAAAAGGAACAGGACACACAGGAAGACTACAAAAGTTTCACAAGGTTTTGCAAGGGAGAACATTAGCAGGGCCAAAGCCCAACTGGAACTTAATCTAGCTACTGCCATAAAAGACAATAAAAAATGTTTCTATAAATACATCAAGCACAAAAAGAGGGCTATGGAGAATCTCCATCCTTTATTAGATATGGGGCTAAGAGGAAGAAAAGACTGAAGTACTGAATACCTTCTTTGCCTCAGTCTTTAATGGTAGAACCAGTTGTTCTCTGAGTGCCCAACCCATGAGCTGAAAGACACAAATGGGGAGCAGAATGAATCACCCATAATCCCAGAGGAAATGATCAGTGATCTAATACACCAGTCTATAGGGTTGGATGGGATCCATCCAAGGGCATTGAGGGAGCTGGCACAAGTGCTCACCAAGCCACTCTCCATCATTTAACAGCAGTCCTGGCTAATCAGAGGGTTCTCAGTTGACTGTAGGGTAGCAAATGTGATGCCCATCTACAAGAAGGGCTGGAAGGAGGATCTACAGAACTACAGGCCTGTCAGTCTGACCTCAATGTCAGGAAAGGTAAAGGAGCAGATCATCCTGGGTGCCATCACACAGCAAGTACAGGACAACCAGGTGATCAGGCCCAGTCAACATCGGTTTATGAAAGGCAGGTCCTGCTTGAGTAACCTGATCTCCTTCTGTGGCAAGGTGACCTGCTTAGTGGATGAAGGAAAGGTTGTAAATGTCTACCTAGATGTTAGTAATGCTTTGTCAATTTCTCACAGTGTTCCCCTGGAGAAACTGGCTGTTTATGGCTTGGATGGATGTATGCTTTGTTGGATAAAAAACTGGCTGGATGGCTGCGCCCAAAGAGTGGTTATGAATGAAGTTAAATCCCGCTGGTAGCGGGTTACAAGTGGTTTTCCCCAGGGCTCAGTATTGGGACCACTCCTGTTCAATATCTTTAACAATAATCTGGATGAGGGGATCAAGGGCACCCTCAGTAAATTTGTCTACAACATGAAGTTGGGTGGGTGTGTTGATCTCCTTGAAGATAGGAGGGATCTGGTTAGGCTGAACTGATGGGCTGAGGGCAGTGAGATGAGGTTTAACAAGACCAAGTTCCACATCCTGCACTTCGGTCACTGCCATCCCATGCAACGCTACAGGCTTGGAGAAGAGAGGGTAGAAAGCCACCTGGAGGAAAAGCACCTGGGGGTGTTGATCAACAGC
>VYZX01027367.1:0-10266 GCA_013401335.1 Brachypteracias leptosomus
GTCATTACTTACTTGGGAGAAGAACCAGCCTCTTCTCACACCAGCCTCACTACA
The DNA here is from genome assembly GCA_013401335.1 of Brachypteracias leptosomus. NCBI lineage: Eukaryota > Metazoa > Chordata > Aves > Coraciiformes > Brachypteraciidae > Brachypteracias > Brachypteracias leptosomus. The sequence goes on from VYZX01027367.1 coordinate 55, forward strand.
ACCTCCTTTTAGGTAGCTGTAAGGCTGCAGGACTTCTCATCTCCAGGTGATCCCAGGAAGGCAGTGAGCATCCTCCAGTACAAAGTCTCTTCATGACCCCTTCTCACAAATTCCACCTAGGGTGCTGAGTGACAACACAGCCAACTAAAAACCATTCATCACCACACCTATTCCATGGGAGTTGACCTCATGCAGGTCATGCTGATTCCAAGGATCAACCAGAGATAGTTGGGAGAACATTACCAGCCAGGGTTAGGAGATGCTAGGACATCAGACCCAGAAAGACTGACTGCATGTAACCTTGGAAATTAAAGAAGTGAGGGCTACTTGCTTAGACCACAGCCCCTGAATCAAGACTCACATTCATTCACTGTTTCTGACTCACTGCCTGACCTTGAGAAAGTCATTTAATCTCTCTGTGCCTCAGGATCTGCATAAAAATAATTATTATAGCTGATATTTTATGGGAAAAGACTGCTACCATATAAAACATCATTCTAAAATGCCCTTTTCAAAGCCTTGCTTAGGAAAAAAAATAAAAATCTACAGGGGGGCAGAATTTCAGAGTCTTAAGCCTCTCCCAGCATCTCAATGTGTTTGACTAAGTCAATATTCACTATACTACATTTAGATCAGAATTTGAGACTATGAATTGTTCATAAAAATCTTCTAACTTATTCCAGTGGCAGCTTCAAGTTCTGATGATGAATTGTATCTAATTAGTTATTTTGTCATTTGCAAAGATAGCTGGGTAATAAATCACTATTTCCACCTAGAAAACTTTGACTTAGCATCTCCCCTCCTTCTTAATCAACTTTTGAGCCATTCATTACGTTCTCATCCAGAAAACCTTTTTTAAACAATTGTCAAGCACCCAACATTTTTCAGGTTAAAATGAAGCTGGAAATCAGGCAGTTATTTTCTTATTTAAAGAAAAAAATTCCCTGATTACTGTCAGCCAAAAAGAAATAAAAATATTCAGCTTAAAGCTTATCTTCTGTAAAATAAACATTGCTATAATTTTTCACCCTGTTCCAAGCCCTCCAGCCAGAGAGCAAGGGCAGAGGTTTGTTGACAGCACTATTTGTAAGAAGAGCTTTCCTCTGTCTGGTTCAGGTTATGATCCCTGGGGAAGGTGGTAAGAAAAAGGGGGAGTTTCTGAACCTCCTTCCTATCAGCATCCTTCCTCAGCTGGCCATTCATGGTCCCTCCAAGGGGAATAATCTTTAGCATCCCAATATTGAGTAGAGAAGAAAACAAAGGAATAGACTGAGCTGTTCAGAGGGCTCCACTCTGTCCTACCAGACTATTTTTCCCCTCTCTCCTGGCACAAATTATTAAGATGATCTTCAGCTGCCATTCATTCAACTGCAGAGACAAAAGTCTCTTCTGCTTGAAGTCACCACAGCTCAATCAGTGTCACACCACTGCCTGTCATTCAGGAATTACCCAAGTTCCTCATGTTAAAGACTCACTCAGATCTGAGCCTGTACAACACCTCAGCATAGAATCATAGAATTGTTTTAGTAGGAAAAACCCTTTAAGATCATCAAGCCCAACCCTTAACCCAGCACTGCCAGGGCACCACTAAACCACGTCCCTCAGCACCACATCTCCACAGCTTTGAAACCCCTCCAGGGATTGGGACTCCACCACTGCCCTGGGCAGCCTGGCACAGCCCACAACAACCCTTTTGGGGAAGAAAGTTTTCATCATGCCCAAACTAAACTTCCCCTGATGCAACCTGAGGCCATTTCCTCTTGTTCTATTGTATCATATATTCCTCACACAGAAATAAAGAGGACTATGTTTCATCTGGTTGTTTTGGAAGCTGTGGTGGTGGTGGCTGCTGGAGTTTATTGGACAAAATATTTGTCACAGGTTAGAAAGAAAGGTTTGTTTGGGTTTTTTCCATGAGTTATACCTCCAGTTATTTAAAATCAGAGTACTGACATAGAATCTTTCTGACCTCAACTTGGATTTCCTTCACTGAGTTTCCATTAGGATCTTCTCTCCTGCAGCACAGAAGGGCTTTTGCAACTCTATCCTTGCCTCCAAGCAAGCACCCAAGTAGGGCAGCCAACACCCAGGCTTGGATTCAAGGGCCATCCCTGTGCCCTGCACTGCAGAGAAGGTCAAATTGACCAGAATTATTGAAAAACTCAACTTCAGCAGGAGTAAGGGAAGTCTCTGCAGTGCTGGATGCAATGACCTTCACAGTGAGCTCCATCACCTGATGGCAAGATGATATTCCACCTTCAACCCAACAACTGCTTAATAAGACCAGAGGGGATGTCAGAAGGACCACAAAGGAATCCAGACCTAGTGACCAGATAGTGCAGAGCATGCGGATGAATCCTAATGGCCTGACAGGAAGGGAATGTCATGGCCAGGGTCATCCTCAGTGACTACATGAGGTCCCCGGCCACCTGGCATGGAGGGAAACCCCCCAGAGGGCAGACTCTCTGTATGCTCAGCTCTGTTTGCTTGTGTGGTGCTGAGCTTAACCACGATAAAATAATTCAGATGACAGAGTCCCAAGACAAACAGAATCATTTAGGTTGGAAAAGACCTCTAGGATCACCAACTCCAACCTTCATCCAACAGTCCAACTTTCACCCAACAAATGAAGATATAAGCACCCTGCCAAATGTTCAAGACACTCTTCCTCAGGCTAACTGGCACAGGTTGCCCCGAGAGGTGGTGGAAGCCCCATCCCTGGAAATGCTGAAGGCCAGGCTGGCTGGGGCTGTGAGCAACCTGCTCTAGTGGGAGGTGTCCCTGCCCCTGGCAGGGGGGTTGGAACTAGATGATCTTAAGATCCCTTCCAACCCTGATGATTCTATGATTCTAATTAATTTCTGGATGCAGAGTTACCTTCTGGGGAAGGCTTGATGCTTTACACATTGCTGAGATGATCTGGGATTTGGAAGTGCACACAGATACCACCACCACCACTTCACAGCCACTTTTTTCAAGGAGATTGCTACTCTGCAACAGGCAGAGGCAATAAGATCTCAGCCAGCCTACCCTGTTTTTTCAAGTTCAAAATGAGCTCTGCGTTCATTCATATGCACTTAAAGTCTGGCATCTTTAACATGCCTGAAGGTTTTACCATCTTCTGAGATTTCCACTTGAATTACAGCAGCAGTGGGAAAAGGCTGAATGAGTCACAGTCTGGAGCTCTGTCCTCCTCTCATCCTGTTGAATTGCACACAGATAACCTGATGAGAAGTTGTGCATCAGAGAGCACAAGGCAGCTGTGATTTGAAATGTGCCCGACGTCCAGTACCAGCAACTCAACATTCAAAGCAGTGGGAGGAAAATTCAGATAGAGCTCAAACAAGTCTAGCTCTGTTTGCTGGTCTCTTGTCCTGAGAGAGTTCTTGAGCTGTTGTGTCGTGCTTGTATGGACATTGCAATCACTCACAGGGAGGGGAACTGTCAATGGGTCCTCTATTTGAAGGACAGGAACATGGGGTAATGGAGGAACAGTTTAGATTGGATATTAGAAAGAAATTTTTTTACTGAGAGTGGTCAGGCACTGGAGCTGGCTGCCCAGGGAGGTGGTGGAGTCACCATCCCTGGAGGGGGTCAAAAAACAAGTAGATGTAGCACTTGAGGCTATGGTCTAGTGCTTAGGGAGATGTTGGGAAGGTTGAACTTGATAATCCTAAAGGTCCTTTCCAACCTTAATGATTCTAACACGCAGTCTTGGATGATCCTGGATCCCACAAACTTTCCACAGACAACCTCACCTGCAGCCCATAGACTCCCTTACTCATCCTCCATAGCTTCAGCTATGAGGACATTAACTGCTGAAAAGAAATACTCTAATATCAAGCTGGAGGTCTGCAAGGGACATACAGCTTCATGTTTCAAGGCATAAGCCAACCCTAATTAGATGGGACCAACCCCATAGAGATAAGTCAAGGGGAAATACTCCCACAGGTTGGAATATCTCTTTTCCAGCAGCTTTCCTGCACTTCCAAAACAAAGGCCAGAAAAACCCCAGCTGAGCTGGACTTCAGATCCGCTCTGATTCTCTCCTTGGTCAGCAATGATTTCCACCCTGTGAAGCACTCAGGTGTCATCTTTATAATGGGAATTTTGGTCAAGGGGCTGGAGAGCCGAGAGAAAGCAAGAAGCTGACACTTCTACATGCACCACATTCTAATTGGGGTCAAGGGATGCAACAGTTGGAGAGCAGCAAGTTATTTTCTGCATCACTGGCCTGTCAAAATATGTTTCGACTCAGATACAAAGAAGGAAAAAGAGCCCAGGAGCAGCTCCCTGTCAAGGCACTTCTAGCAAATGTGGGATGCCAGCAGTTGCCACCATGAGCTGGGCTCAGCAAGGTGCTTCATACCCTCCATTCTGGAGAGGGCATGGATCTAGGAAGGTTAATGGGAAACCTCAACCAGCCACAAAAAAAGGGGGAAAGTCATATGAGGCAAAATTTGAGGTATCATTTTTGTAGGTAGCTTTGCCCATGAGATAATATGAACTGTTTGTACTTGGCGGACTTTGACTTGACAAGGACATTTACCCATCTCCAGAGGACACCAGGGCTGAAGGTTCACACTTGCATGGCCAGGCAAGTTTCCTCAGGCTCAAAAAATTCAGCTTCACCCAAGTACAAAACCAGAGCACTTTTCTCCCTCCCCAGATCATCCCAAGAGAAGGACTGTGAACCCCAGAACCCTCACTACACATCTGGAAGCTAAAGACCCATGTTCTAGCTGGTCAAATGGTATGAGCCCAAACCCAAATATGGAAAAACCTCTTCTTGATGATGGGAACAGATAGGACTGCTACAGACTCAGTGTAGACATGGAGAAGAGAGAGAACTACTCTTGCTCTGAGGATCACTCTTTCTCTGCTTTGGATGGAGAGTATCATCAGATCAAGTCCTTCACTTGCTGTATGTCCGAAGCATGCCCATTCCAGCTAAACAGAGCAAGTAGGGATATCTTCACCCAACAAGAGTGACAACCATGCCCAAAGCTGCAGCCACCACAGCAGTGCTAACTCAAGGCAAATTACACCACCAAGGACCTTCCCTATGAGAACTGGGGGTCTGAAGGGCCAGAAGCAAGGAGGGCCACGGACAAAGTTAAAAAACAAAAGGGACAGAATATGGTCCTGTAAAACCAACAAAAAGCATTTCTTTGGTCACATAGCTAGCTGGAAAGAAAGAAAACTGAGTGTGGTCACTCAAGTGCATATGTAAGAGGGGCTGAGCTGGTGATTCCAGAGTTGGATACATCTGGGCATGCCCATGAAGGTCCCCTGCACTGCACTGCCCTAACAATGTGATTGACCTTTGCTCCAGAAACATCACACAGAATCATAGAATTGTCAGAGTTGGAAGGGACCTTAAAGATCATTTAGTTCCACCCCCCCTGCCATGGGCAGGGACATCTCCCACTAGAGCAGGTTGCTCACAGCCCCAGCCAGCCTGGCCTTCAACATTTCCAGGCATGGGGCCTCCACCACCTCTCTGGGCAACCTGGGCCAGTGTCTCTCCACCCTCATGGGGAAGAACTTCTTCCTAACGTCTCATCTGAATCTACCCACCTCTAGTTTTGATCCATAAGATCTCATGCTGAAAGTACAGCTCAGTGTTTGGTCAGGTCCTTCTGCTGAAATCACCACTACACAAGCAGCCCAATCTGATGCTCTCCCCATCCCAGGAGATGGCCATGTCCCCACCATGGGCCAGGAGACACTACAAGCCCAGTACCCAGCTAGAAACAAACTCCATGGTAGTGTTGGGTTGATAGTTGGACTTGACAACCTTAGAATCATTAAGGTTGGAAAAGATCTCTATGATCTCATCCCTAGCACAGCACACACAGTGATGTTCCCTGTGTAGAGCTTTTTATAAGCCTCCATTCCTCATAAATCAATGATGAGGCCCCTTTAATTGAATTAATTCTAAATGCTGATCTTGGGATGAGTTATCAAAGTAAGACAGCAGCTCAAGCACAGGGTGTCTGCACAGCACTGCCAGCCACAGCAGTTCCCTCATTGCTTACAAATGGTTTCAGTGATATGTGAAAGGAGAGAGGGAAGGATCAAGACCCAAGGGCTTCCTCAGTGTATCCTGCTACACTGTCTTCTACCTGCACAAAGCCCCCTGCACCATCCAGAAGAGGTCCAGGAGGTTCTGTAGATGCAGAAAGTCCCTTAAGCTGGCAGGGAAGTTTATGACTTTTCTAAAGTTGAAATAAAGCCAGTTGTATGTGAGTCAAAGATGCTGCTGTTGCTCAAAGAGACATCCAATTACCCAAACCCATCCCATCACCCCAGCCAGATGATGAGATACTGAAACTGGCAGGGAAGTTGGAACTAAGTGATCTTTAAGATCCCTTCCAACTCAAACCATCCTATGAAAGGCCAAGCATGGCTGAGAGTTTGATGACAGAAGTGTAAGGCAGGACAAGCTCAGAGCTTCCCCAGCTCAGTCTTATATCCATCCAGCAGAAATACACTCAACGGGCCAGCAGCTGAAAATCATAGAATCCCAGGTTGGAAGGGACCTCAAGGATCATCTAGTCCAACCTTTCAAGGTAAAAATGTGGTTTAAATGAGACCCTGTCAAGCTGAATCTGAAAACTGTCCAAAGTAAGGGAATCCACCACTTCCCTTGGGAGATTATTCCAACATCTAATTGTTCTACATGGTGTTCAAGCAGCCAGTTCAATCAGCAGCCCCTGAAACACTAAGTCAAGGCTCCTCCTGCCCCATCACTCCATCTTGACTCAAAGGATCTTCCCTGTCTCACACCAACATGACACCTGGGAGGGCTGGGAGTGAGCTCACGTTCCAGGAGCCAAGCAGCCAGCAAAGCTGTTGCCACGTCTGCTCTTCCCAGCAGGTAGGTGTGAGAAGCCCAGCCATGCACGAGGAGAGCTGCAGACAGAAATGTGTCAGGCCATGCTTTATTTCCTCAGGAGCTGGCACAGTTGGTGGGGAGGAGCTCAAAAAGAGAAAAAACCCACAACACCATAGTGGAGATAACTGAGATGTGAGCAGTGGTGCAGAAAGCACGATGGAAGCAGGTGAGAAAGGAAGATCCATACCCCTCCTCCCACAGAAAGATGCTTTATTCCACCATCACAACCTGCAAACCACCTCTCTTCCCAGCATGGGCAGTGATAGGACAAGGGGTAATGGCTTTAAGCTGGAAGAGGGTGGATTTAGATCAGAAATTAAGAGAAAATTCTTCATCCTGAGGGTGGTGAGACCCTGGCACAGGTTGCCCAGAGAAATTGTGGATGCTCCATCCCTGGAGGTGTTCAAGATCAGGTTGGATGGGGCCTTGAGCAACCTGGTCTAATGGGAGGTGTCCCTGCCATGGCAAGGGGGTTGGAACTAGATGATCTTTGAGGTCCCTCACAACCCAAACCATTCTATGATTCTATTCCATATTATACAGATCTTTGAGGTCCTTTCTAACCCAGACCATTCTATGATTCTGTGCTGTTCACCCTGACACCAGTTACAACAGGACCAGGATTTCACCCATCCAGTTAAAACTAACAGCTGCTACCTGCAGCCCAGACACACATCCAAAATAAACTGCTCTGTCACAAAGGTATTGGCACATCAGGACATAAATCCCTCAGCTTGAGATGGGCTCTGTCCTGCAACTTCAGGCTATCCCACCTGTTGGCTCCCTCCACCAGTTAATCCTTGGCACAAACACCAACTTCTCCATGGGCTCATCCAACTTCTCCATGGGCTCATCCAACTTCTCCATGGGCTCATCCAACTTCTCCATGGGCTCATCCAACTTCTCCATGGGCTCATCCTCCTCCCCACACACAAGTTCCATCCTTGACAGCATTTATCAAAGATTTTTCCTAAATTTCCCTTCACCAAGCTCAGCTCCAGCCCTCTGTGGTCTATCAAATTTTCTTCAAACAAGAGTCTAAATAAATAAAACTGAAGCAATTGTCTCACTCCCAAGTTTTAGGGTAAGAATCTTGGTGATATTAAATCCATCCAAGGCTTGTCTCCTGCCTCCAGAAGCAATCAGAGCTGGGGTTTTACGGCACAAAGAGCAGGGTAAGTGCAGATTGATTTTTCCTCCAGCACATCCCAGGTCCGGGCAATAAGCCTGGGAAAATCTCAGCAGACACATAACACCCAAACACACCAGTAACAAGGATGGGAATAGATGGTAGAGCCTTACAAATCAAAGCTAAAGGCACTGGCAGAGCTGGTCGAGGTGGTACCAGTCAAAAAGGGTGGGTCATACCTTAGAAAAAGGGTCCTGTAGTTATACTGCACTTAGGTGGAATTTAACCCCACATCAAAGACCCTTCAAGGCAGCCCCTGCAGTTTGATCTCTCATTACACAACTGCTATTAATTCCTAGAACATTAGTGACATGACAATTTCCCCAGTCCTTACTGTGCTTAATCCCACTGTGCTACTGGAGAGTGGATTTATTTACTACAGCCAGTTTACGACGTGTTTATTCGCCTCTGTGCCATGACCTTTCTGGGTGGAAAATTAGCAGTTATTAGGACATAACTGAAATAAAATAAGACAAAATAAAGTCGCCACGGCATAATTAAACTGTAATCATTATTGAAACGTGACCTAACAGAGATTCCATCTGTGTAATATCCTTTCTTTAAACACACAGACATATATAATGCTTAAAAATAAACACAGACAGATCTCTTCCTCTGTAGGTGTAATTATACAGCTACATCATTTCTGCACAGCCACATTGTCCATATATTCCACAATGCAACAACTAGTTGAGCAACCTGCTCTAGTGGGAGGTGTCCCTGCCCATGGCAGGGGGTTGGAACGAGATGATCTTTTAGGTCCCTTCCAACCCAAACCATTATATGATTGTATTCCATATTATATGGATCTTTGAGGTTCCTTTCAACCCAATCCATTCTATGATTCCATGGTATATGCATGAGAAAAGAGTTATAACTATTTAAAACATGATCATTACTCAGAGTATTTGACACCTCAAGTATCAACAGATACATTTGCACTGAAATCCTATTTGGTTTGCTGATCACTCAAACACAAGCTTCCTGTGAGCTTCCCCTCCTCGAGAGCAGCATCCCAGCAATAGACTCAGTTACCTGAAAAGTCCAAGAAACATTTCTTGCTCGTTAATTAATAGCAAAGCAGAACTGGCCATGCTCAAAATAGACAAAACCATTGCAAATTCCTCTGAGCAGTGGCTGGGCTCTAAACTGCTGAATCAGCTTCCTCAGAACCCAGAGCACAATGTAAAGCAGCCATCAGAAAAGCACTTAAATACCAAAATGAAATAAAAACCCAAACAGACCTCACCTCAGAACAAAATCAGAGGAGGCAGCAGCAGGAGCACGTATTGTAGCATCTCTGCTAATAAATCCCTCCAGCAAATTTGTCTGGGTCGGGCAAGTGTGTGAGGTGAGCATGTATCTCTATCAAATATTGCTGGGGGAATCATTTATAGACCTGATGTGCTTAATGCCCAGTTTGTGCTGCTCTGGATGAAGTGATCAGAGAGTCAATGGTTGGATATGATGAGCTTAAAGGTCTTTTCCAATCTAAACAATTCTATTACTCTATACACTTTGCAAAAAGCAGCTCTTGGTGATCCTGGGCTCACCAGCCTTGTGCAGACAGATGCAACGTGGTTTGTTTGCTAGAGGTGACCTTCTCTTCCCACATACAGCCCAAAGGTTCCTTTGGCCCAACTTCTAAGATGTCATCTCTGTGCTCCAGAGAGGACACAAGCTGCTGGAGGAGGAGTGTTTCTGCATCCACCTCGGGCCAGTCCTTAGCTCAGCTGGGGTGTTGCTGGGATAATGCTGTCCTCAGTTTAGCATCCAGCTCAGCCCCAGTCTCTCCCATGCACCAGCTATAGCCCTATGGGACCACCACACTCTGCCCAACCCACCAGCAGTGAGAAATCCTTGGGCTGGGCAAGTAGAAGCAGCAAATGAAGGTGAGGAGGGAGCTTGCAAAGTTTGAAAGCAATCACAGGATGCAATGAATGAACACCCCTCCTACAAAGAAAGGCTGAGAGAGTTGGGCTTGTTCAGCCTGGGGAAGAGAAGGCTCCAGGGAGACCTTCTGGTGGCCTTTCAGTTCTTAAAGAGGCCTATAAGAAGGGGAGAACTTTTTACCAGGGCCTGTTACAATAGGACAAGGGGTGATGGTTTTAAGCTAGAAGAG